>QXDP01000251.1:0-39391 GCA_003717255.1 Protomyces gravidus | reverse complement strand
TAACCTGTTAAAAACTAGTAGGTATGGTTCTCCCCGAACATGCCACGTCTGCACTTCCCCCTATATAGTAGCCCGTGACTGCTCATCGCTCCTGATACCTCCTCACAGCACTCCCTATTTTCTAACAGAATGGCCCTGGAAGAGTCACAATATGGTTTACATGTAAAGGACTAATTCTGCGGGACAACAACGATAGAGGAGATGAGCCGGAAGAGATACCTGATGGTCAGCATTATACAAAATTCTGCAGTTATACCAGAAGAAGAATAGCAGGTAGTAGGCCAACCTGAAGTAGCAGTCATTTTGGTACAGAGATAGTCGTCTGAAGATCTCTGTCGCGTCCACCAGATGATCCTTCTTTGTATATCTGATCAGTCAGCCAATCCAGCATAGATAGTAGCATACTTTCTGATATGCCATGCTAAAAGGGGTAGGTTGAAAGCAAAAGACCACCAGTGCCCGGTCAAGAGCATCACCGTTGAGACAAAGCTTTGTACTGCCATAGAAGGCAAGACATATGGATTGATTCTCCGCGCAGCATCGACAGGATTCAAGTAGTCGATTTGAAGATCGCTGTACACTGTGATTTCAAAGACAACATGAAACAAGTTCAGCAAGTTGAGCAGCAGCGCGAGCACAAATGGCCAAGTGGCCATTGCAGTAGCTTGGGACCGCAAGTAGCAGCAGGCGTCGGCTTTTATGGTCTATTCCTCATCGCTGCTTTGAGTAATTGATTCGATTTTCAGTCACGTGTCTTCAAGCACTGCCAGATGGATCGCTTTCAGCTGCAGCTGCTGTGAGGTGTACGGTGCCATGTACAGAACATCTATGCTGTAAACATTGTCTGACATTACTGCAAGAGCTACCTCTTCCCTTGATTTGCTTCTTGATCTCCATGAAGCAAGATGACTTCAGAAGTCTTCTCAACAACAGTGGCTCCGGCCCGTCAGCTGAAACAACTAAGATAGCCTCTCGCGGTACACTTTTGCCTCGAGCCGTGGCAAAGCAAGGCAGTTTGAAAGCGAATGAGCTTCAAAGGGCGGACACCCCAATATTTTGCACAAGGGAAGCTGCGAAGTCAACTATGCGCGTGAAGCCAGTTCGCCACGACGTCGAATCAACACCAGCAGAGATTGCGAAACTTCAACGAGCTTTAGATGCTAAGGAGATCACCTATCAAGAATATGTCGATCAAGCTGCCAATATTAATGCATCTGGAAGCCTCGAGGAAGCAGGAAAGGCACGAGGCCTAGATCGAAATCTGCTGGCGCGGATCCGGGCAGGAGAAGACGTGTTAGCAGCGCCAGCTATGCCGACCACAAGTGAACCGTCTAACGACGCAGAACAAAAAGAGACAGTCTCGCTCGACACAGGTGTCGACGCAGAGGAAGCACTTGAAGCTGCCTTTGACAAGACGCTCGCCCGTGCGAGTGAAGTAGACGATGTTGACACAACACCGCTGCCCAAGAGCCGCGATGTAGTTTTGGCAGAGCTCCGAAGAAAACAGTCCATGTCGAGTCAGAAGGCCAGTCAAGAAACGTCTGGTACAGCCAAGTTCAGAGCGATTAACAGAAAGCCAATCGAGGAGACCATCGAGAAGAACGGGCGAAAGATTAAGGTCATAAGAGATGAAACTGGCAAGATCGTCAAAAAGCTTGTCAAAAAGTCAAAGTCGCAAAGACATCCAGAGGTGGCCGAGTCGACGATCCAGAAACCGCAAACGCTCCCGCTCAAGCCGATCGAAGCAGTGTCACCAGCCGATGACGAAGACATCTTCGCTGATGCTGGAGAGTACGATCCCTTCGTGACAGACCCTACGTTGCCTATTGTCCTGCCTGCCAAGGGACTTTTCGAAAAGGCAGAGCACGAAGACAAAAGCACAGCAGCACCAGCAAGCACTACACAGGAATTTCTCGAACAGAATAAGGCACTTTTACAGGAAGCACAGGCTATCTCCCAATCCCAGCAGAGGAGCGGTGGCCATAGCTCGCAAGTGCCAAAGCAGGGCATCAGGGCCGGATTCGGGCTTGTGCTTGACGCTGATGATTACAATGATCTAGCGCAAGAAACTCTGACCACAAAAGAAGAGGCCGAGGAAGAGGAGGCTGTCGCGCTCGATGGCAGCCGCAAAAACAAACGTCGCAAAAAGACAGCTTACGCAAATGCCTGACCAAATTCATCTTGCGCTTGTTTCGCTGCCTCGTCCTTTGACCGCCGCTTTGCTTGACTGAATGCAGCCTCTTCTTCCTCGCGCTGCTTAGTCAATGCCGAGTCTGGTTTCATGGCAGGGTCGCTGCTGTAGTAGATCTTCTTGTCGACGGATTTGACAGCTTTCATATCAATGGTCTCTGCCGTAACCTGACTCAGAGCCTTTCCAATTGAGCGCAATGTCTCAGCAAGGGACTCAAGCTCTTTGGCAGCAAGATAGGCGAGGACCAGGCTCTCATCGTTCTGAAAAAGAGCTGCAAGCGCCAGATGTGAGGGAGAGTGAATAAAGGCCAGGTCAGACCATGTGATAGCCCCGATGAGAGCCTTGGCTGCTTCATGCACCTTGGCGATCTGCTCAAGATCAAAGGTTTTTGAATCCTTGGCATTCAAGGCTTCCATATCTAGCACAAAGCCATGGAGCGGCCGGTAGGCGGACCAATGGACATAGTCGAATAGTATGGTGCTCGATACCTCAAATTCGTATTGAATGATGGCCTCCTTTGTCATTTTGAGCTTGCTAGCAAAGGTATCGAGTGGAACGTAGTGCTCACAAGTTTTGGTGGCGAGGAACAAGCATGTTATCATGATAGTCTTTGGATGATACTGTAGGACTGATCGCATGAGGAAGAAGCGCTTAAGGTATTGCGCAGCCGTGGCCTTGAGATGCGGCGGCAGATTGAAGACTGCGGCAGTCTCAGCCAGCTTCCTGGCATAAAAGTTGACGTGTAAGAGCTCTTCTTGCCATGACGGAAAGTCAGACGGTTTGACAGGCTCTTTACCAGATAGCTCAATCTCCTTTGCGATATTCTTGGTGCATTCTTCAATGGCTTCTCGGTTCACTTCCTCTCGTCTCACAGCAAGCTCCTCGGTAATATAGCGCCATCGTCGATACTGCGACGAATCTTGGTACACAGAGGTGACGGCGTGAGGCATCGATCTAGATGGCAAGCAGATACAATAGCTAGTCGTAAACCTCTTGTAGACGATGTACAAGTCAAGCTCTCTCTTTAGTATTCCTTGTGGTCATCGTGAACGCGCGACGACACCAAAAGATTCAAGAACGCGGGTTGCTCCTTGACTGCACGCGCGCTGTTCGATGGGCCTGGCAGCTTATGTGCTCACAGATGGAGGGCGCCAGAAGCTCTTTCAATTCCTAACGAGGCGAAGCTACTATATCAGCACGCTGCTGTTCGCTGCTGGACTGGCTTGGCTTGCTGCACTGCCATATGATGAACTCAACATTCCCACGAGAATATCGGAGAATGCGCTGCTTCCGGGCCAGGTGCAGACGCATTTCGGACACTCTGACTACAAAGTTCTCAATGCTTTTCGCAATGAGATTAGGACATGGCAGAGAACAGGCGGGGATGAAGTGAGACTTGCCGGTATCGAAGGCATTTTTCATCGCGCAGGGCTCAAGACTGCTCGGCAAGCATACAATGTGTCATTTGGCGAAAGGAGGGCTGCTGGTGCCAATATCTATGCCTTGTTGGAAGCTCCACGCGGAGATGCAACAGAGGCTTTGGTTCTCAATGCTGCATGGATGAATGCACGTGGTGTGGTCAACGAAGGCGGTGTCACGGCTCTTCTGGCCCTCTCGCGTTACTTCAAGCGATGGGGTCTCTGGTCGAAAGACCTACTCTTTGTCATCCCTGCTGACACAGTCTATGGCTCACAAGCCTTTATCGATGCGTATCACGAGAACCACGACCCTGCAACAGTCGAATCGCTGACTCTCACATCAGGCGTCATTCAAGCTGGGGTTGATTTGGCGTGGTTTGGCGAGTCAAATCGATATCGCGATATCAACATTCGCTACGAAGGCACAAACGGACAATTGGCCAACCTTGACCTTATCAATTCGGCCATCCACATTGCCAAGCATCAACATGGTATCGATGCTCGCATTCAGAATACTTACAATGAGGAGGAATATGAGAACAAATTGCTCAGCATGCTGAGGGCTATGGCAACTCAAGCAGTTGGTCTGCCGAGTGGCTCACACTCGCCTTACATTCCCTACAAGATTGACACTATTTCGCTCGAAATGGATGGTCAGGATGATGGTTGGCATGATGACTCGAGTTTGGGTCGCATCACAGAATTCATCATAAGATCGCTCAACAACATCCTCGAGCACCTGCATGCAAGTTTCTTCTTTTATATGCTGATCAACACGCATCGATTTGTCAGTATTGGTACTTACCTGCCGTCGGCAATGTTGATCGCCGTGGCGTTCACGCTGGCTGGACTCAGTTTGTACTTGAAAAGCAGGATTCCGGCAACTGTGCCTGCTGCTGCGGCGATCCGGCCGCACGGCACCAAAGAGAGCGATACCACGATTGCTTCCGAATTGGGCGATTTGGCGAGTACCTCAGCTAAGTTGATCCAAGTGCAAGGGCTATCAGATGATTTCAGGCCGGCAGTTTTAGTCGCATCACTTCACATCTTGGGAGTTCTGCTCTGGTATGGCATGCTGATTGTGCAGCGTACTTTTGGCAGCGCAACAGCCTCACAGGCATATCTATCTGGTGTCTTCTGCTTGGAGGTGAGCTTGCCATCAATCTCTAGCAGTTTCCGCCCTCTGAATTCTGGACAAGCTACATTGGCCAGCGCACTATCACTCATCGCTTTAGGGATGCTCCTGACGGCTCTTGCCACTATCAATTTTTCGCTATCTCTCATCATCGGTGTTCTGTGCTTCCCGCTCTTATTCGCAAGAACGAGCTCTTCGGCGACTTCGCAGATCGCAGGTCGCTGCATCTTGCTTCTGACTTCTCCACTTGTTATATTGCTGGGCATCTGCATGACCTGGAAGCTCCCAATTGAAGATGTCGTCTCAATGTTGGCTTTCAGCTATACTCATTTGCATGTCTGGACGCCTCTCGCCGTTTGGGGAATATGGTGGCCTGCATATATGCTAGGGAGCATCGTTGTATTTCAGTGAAGCGTAACAGCGATAGCTTCAAACATTCGTGGATTACACTACCAGAGTCACGCTTGTCAAGCAGAAGAGGGCCGTTTTGCTGCTGACATAGGAATGCATAAGAGAAGCCTCGTTATTTGTTTCCACTTGGGTTCGTCGCTCTCGCTGTCAATGTCACAAGCTTTGGCCTGTCGCAAGCCATCGACAGAAGGACTCAAATTCGTGGTTTCTGACTTTGTAGCCTTTGCGACTTGAAGGGTGACACTCCTGACAAAGGCGCTGGTAGTCAATCTTGCTGAGCTCTTCTCAGCATCGGCAAATGCTTCACCCTCCTCAGCTCTCGGGTCGTCTTCATTGTCGTCCGCATAGCTTGAAAATGATTGCAGCGGTGGGAATTGAAGCCTATCGGCAGGATCGCTGAACGAAAGCAAGGCGTCTGTACTGTGCTGCCCTTTCAATCGCCGTAGCGCATCGTCATAGGTATGCGATTTGCTCGATGTTGCACTTGCAATGCTGGGAACCTTACTACCCTGACCATTTGAAGAAATTGACAAGTGGCTTGCGCTGCGTCTCAAACTGAGCATCGGGCTTGCAAGCCTTGATGGGACAAGGGACTCCGAGTCATCAATCTCACTGATTGGCGTGAGGTACGAGGCGGCTTGCAGATCGTGCCAGCAGTGCATACGCCTGGTAGTCGGAGTGTAGCTGGCATTGAGACTAGGACAGGGTACTGGCAAAGAGACCGACTGATCGAGGTGCTCTGTTTCTGGCGCATGGGCCTCATACTCAGCTGACATGCATAGACGAGCCGGCGTGTCTCCAAGTACGTCCTGTTTGAGAAGTCCACGCTGATGAAGCTGCGCCAATTGAAAAGACAGGATCCGAGCGCGACTGTAACTATAGCTAATGTCCTCCGTTTGAATAGAAGATCGCAAGATTAGAATTGTACAAGTATCCAATGCCGGTAGAAATGTTGGTTAGCTCAAAGGAGCCCACTGACCTCTGCCAAGGAGTCAGGGATCATTACTCCTGCAGCAGTGAGCAAAAGGGGGTTGCTCAACAAGCTCATGAAGCCCGATATTTAGCCAGCGAGTGCTCAACTCAGGCAGCAAACAGCAACATGCTTTTTCGCATAAACAAGAGATCAAGACTACAAGGTTTCCTGTTGCTGCTCTGGGCCAGCATCGCACACAGTTGCTTGGCAGCCTTGCAGCTCAATTCGTTGAATGTGCAGCAGCCGATCGTGCGTCTTCTTGCATCTGAACTTTCGCAATTTTCTGTGCACAGGGAAAAGGCATATTCAGAGAGAGAGAGAGAGAGAGCAGAGAAGGGACATTCCTAGACAAGAGCCCAGTCCTGCCATGACGGCTATAGGAACAAAGAAGCAATCGCAGCCAGTGCGAGAAGCGACGGAAATGAATGGCCTCGAAGACGGCCCGGCGACAGACAATCAAACAGAAAGCGCGGGTGCCCACAAGACCACAATACATGGTGCGCCGATACAAGCGACAGTACCTAATGCGCATTCAGGTACGGCAGAATTGATTCTTTTCACGTCGCTAACTCCTGCCCAGGGCGTAGGCTTATTGTCGTTCTCGAAAAGGCATGTTTGGAGACATACAAGGTCGGCAAAGCAAAGGAGAGCAAATATGCGCTTCTCAACTGCGATGATCATCAGGGTATACTAAAGAAGATGGGACGAGAGATTGCAGACGCGCGGCCAGATATTGCGCATCAGGTTCTGCTAACTCTGTTGGACTCACCGCTGAACAAAGCAGGTTTCCTGCAGATCTACATCCACACAGCACGCAATGTGCTGATCGAGGTCAATCCGCAAGTACGGCTACCGAGAACTTTCAAGCGCTTTTCAGGGCTCATGGTACAACTGCTACACAAGCTGTCTATTCGATCAACTTCATCTTCCTCCTCGAAACTCCTCAAGGTTATCAAGAATCCCATCACAGACCATCTGCCCCCAAATTGCCACAAAATCACCCTCAGTCACGATGCACCGACAATTAAAGTCGCAGACTATGTACGCAAGCTGCCAGCAGATCAGTCATTGTGTGTCTTCATTGGTGCGATGGCCCATGGCGCAGATGACTTTGCCGACTTTTATGTGGACGAGAAGGTCAGTGTCTCGGACTACTCTCTATCAGCGAGCGTTTCTGCTTCAAAATTCCTGCACGGATGCGAGGACGTCTGGATGTAGCACAATGAGCTGCTAGTGTATTACTGCCCACTCACATAAGAATCTGATGTGTTTATGAAGCAGTCTTAAGGTCCTCCAAGATCGCTTCTAGCTTCTCATAAGCTGCTGTACCTTCAAAGTTTTGCCCACGACCTTTGAGTGTCCGCGCCACCGAACGAGCCTTGAATTTCCAGTCCTTTGCAACGAGGCCGCCCATACGGCCTTCGCGCGGACCAAGGTTTCTATATGCATCCACGACTTCATCTGCAGCATCCGTCAATTCCTCGAATACCTTGTACTCAGTCTCGACCATTTTACCGGCCAAGCACCGATAAGCCTTTTCATTCGCTTCGAGCGCTTCAGCATATTTGCCGCGCCAAATGTGCAGCTTGGCCAGCAGGCGCCACAGCCGGGGGTCGTGAGTAATCAGTGGCTGGACAACTTGCAGCATCAAATCATTGACCATGCGTGGAAAGCCGCGTAGTGAGCCGGGACCTCTCCCAATCTCTGAACTAGTCTGCTCATCCGTAGGTGCATCGAGTCCGATCGTTTCTTGCACGAGGAGTTTGAGAACCTCAAAGTCAACCGCAGCCTCGCCGCACTCATTGGAGCGCAACTCAATACAGCGTCGCATTGCTCGTATGCATTCGCTGAGCTCCCCGACATCGAGTGACACAAGCATGTAATTCTCCCACATGCGCCAACTTTCGTGCTTGATTTGCGTCGCTGTCTTGAGTGCCGTCCAAGCGTCTCGTCTTCGGTCTGAGCCTGCCTTAGGAGCGATGCGTAATAATGCACTGGCAAGGTTGTTCCACGATTCACCGTCTTGTTGCTCGATTGAGACACATCGAGTGAACGCTTCAGCAGCAAGCTCGTACTGGCCGGTCTCTAACCCACTGCAGCCATACATGAACCAAGCTCCATGGTTGAGCGGGTTGATCTTGAGACTCAAGCTGTAAGCCTCGATAGCAAGATTGTGCTCCTTCTGGCCAAAGTAATATTTGCCAATCGAGCGTTGTGCGCGAGCATAGCGTGCGCCCGATACCTCCCAACTTTTCTGCCAGCACTCGAGCGACTGAAGAACATCTCCAAGCAAGCACCATAGCTTTGGTAAATTGCGACCTGGTCTGTCTGAGTCAATCTGTTCGCGGAGTACTGCTTCTGCCTTCCCCTCTTGCTCCATTGCGCCGTAGCACATTGCCACTGCTTCCCAGTTCTCGATTCGCTCAAAAATCTCGAGCGCTGAGCGAACAAGACCGATAGATGTATACTTGCCGGCAAGCTCCCCTTCAAGATCAAATTTGGAAGCCATGGGAACTGCAAATAAGTATCGAAGTCGCTCAGCTCCTGTTGCAGAAGCCTTTTGGTCAGCTCGCTGCAAAAACGAAACTTTCGCCTTGCTCGCATCGACTGGCGCCGCCTCGCTACTTGCTTGAGCTGGCAAGGTGGCGGCCGATGAAGCGTTACCTGATGCAGCTGGTGTGCCAATCTCTTCAACCAATTGATCGACGAGCACTTGAAGTTGCAGCACACTGCGCTCAACTGTTCGTGATCGATGGCCTTCTACGCGCGTGCGTGCTAGGAGGGCAGCTGTATGAATGGTCCAGTCTGGTTGGACTTGACTATTGCCATCGGCAGACGTCTGCAATACACGATTGACGTAGGCGGCGACCTGCTCCATGATAAGCTTGTCGTCAAACGCAGCACTCAATTTGATCACACCAGCGTATGCGATAAGAATGCATTGATCGATAGCAGATAAGTCTGGTTGATTACCCGGATCCAATGCAGCTAGGGCAGGTGGAAGGTCTGTCTCACTAACGATGCCGGGCAAATTTTCATACTCTGGTCGACGTATAGGCTCTCTAGTAAATGAAACCGACTCTAGCAGCGTGTCATCATTCAGGTCCAACTGTGCAGGACGTGCTTTCGCTTGAGTGGTGTCAACATGTGTTTTGGACGTATCAGATGACTTGGCAAGAACGACCAATTGCGAGACGTCGAATGTCTGAAACTTGGTGCGCCTGCCCAGTGCTCCGCTCACTTGCATCTCAATTCCTGACGCACGCTGGGCCTTTTTGACATGAAGTAATGCTTTTTGATCGTATGAGTAGTGAGAATAAATGTGAGCCAGTTCCAAATGCCACCGCGCTTCCATTTCCTGTTTGATCGACGCTTCGAGAGACACGATAGCATCCTCGATACGATTGATATGCTGAGCATCGAATATCCTGCTGTGAAGCGTTGAAACTGTATCATCGAGTAGTCTTTGATGAACGAAATCCAGGCGTGTTCTGAACCAGGAGATAAATGGTGTGTCAGATAGAGCCGCGTGATGCAGGATTTCAGAGGCCAGCAAAAGATAGAGCGGTGCTTGAACAAGTGCGTATGGACGCTCACCATCAACTGTAAGCGAATCGAGAACTGCATCGTGAAGCTGACTGCTGCTGGCTAGCAGTTTTTCAGGCAAGAGTGAGTGAGGACGAAAGGAAGGTCCAGTATAATTGAGCTGCAAGAAACCATTAAGCAAGGACACTCCAAGAGCTATTATGGACAAAGTCGATGTTCCGTTTTTGATCTGGTCTGTCACTCGAGTGCTCATGTTTTGCAAGTATAGCTCAAGAGACCGAGCGTCTGCATCAGCTCGAAGCAGATCGTGTGCCAGACTAGTACTGAACGCAGCATCAAAGTCACAGTCGATGCTGGTAGCTATCGATGTTGAGCCTCCATCGATTTGCCGCAAGATCAGCAAGGCCAGCTCCGAGGACATGCCTGCAGAGTTTAGCTTGCTTGCAAATGTGTTCAGACAGGGACAAAATTATTGTGGGAGCTCCGCCCGACAGTGAACACACAAATCTGGGCACGGGCAGCTGCAGACTACTCGGAGTGTGCAGCAGCAATTGCCACTTTTGGGCCATTGTGACTGGATGCTCAAAACATTACTCAAAGATGCTCGTCAAGCTATAGCTCAAAAGCAGTATGATGCTGCTGCAAGCCTCTCAAGGAAAGCTCTCGACCAAGATGACAAGTCTCTCCATGCCCTCGTATTTCTCGGTTTAGCAGAAACCAATCTCAGCAACTTTGATGATGCAAGGAAGGCTTACAATCAAGCACTCGCAATCGACAAAGACAGTTTGCTCGTCTGGCAAGGCTTTCTGACATTGTACGAAAACACGCTAGAATTGAGCAATTACTTGGATGCATCGAGCAAGGTCGCCGAGCTCCTTGTGGCTCAAGACGAGAACGAGAAAGCATTGAAGGTGGTGCTCAAAGCCGTTGCATTGGCGAAGGAGAAAGGCTCGCCAGGGGAGGTTGCACAGGCGATCAAGCTTGTCCTGCCCATTTCGCCATTCTTTCAGATCTTCCAAGAAGACTTTCCGGAAGCTGCAGACAGTTACCTCGAGCTGAGCAGAATTATTGAAATGGAGGAGAAGACGGAAATCTCGGCTGCTATTGCAAAGGGTCGGTCGCGTCTGGGAGTCAAGCTAGCCGATTTGACACGGCAAGTCAAAAGCGATGTGTACTCGAAGTCCGAGCTAGAGGCGATCTATGGAGAAATCATCAATTGGACACAAGACGATACGACAAGAAGAGACGCCGAAAGAAAGCTGTTACAACGAAGTGTCGACATGCTTTCGTGTGCACCAGAGTCACAACTGCGCCACGCGTCCGCTCACGCCCGGGATCTCGCTCGTGGAATGACTGTCATCAATATCAAGGACGATTTGGCGTGGAAAATCGCACTGAATTGGCATGATATGACGCCCGACACGCTAGACTTGGGAAAACTCATGGCATACCTAAAGCTGTATCCAGAACGGATTTCGTCGCGGGCCATGCTTGATTATCTCACAAGTTCGATATCAGGGTTGTCGAATGGTCTCAGTCTGTTTTTGGGGAAAGACTATAAAGCAGAGAAGATCAGTCTAGATGAGCTGGGCTCGAGCTTGACAAATGCCTGCGACGAGGAAGGAGAAGCCGTTCCGTTCATCTGTGTCGCTATGTTGGTTCGAACATTGGTCGAGTCCAGGGATTGGGAAGCTTCTATTTCTTGGTGCGAAATTTTCACTCGCCGACTAGATCAGCTGGAGCGTCAAACAGGTGATGTCTTCGCAGCATCAAGGTGCTTTCACTCTTTGATGCTGGCAACGACCTTGACGAGTCATAGAAGTCCTCGCTATCACGAGAAGGCGCTGGCGCTTCTGGCATCTGCATCCAAGTCCGAGGTGAACGATATGACTTTTCTTCAAATTAGCATTGCGAAGGCCAGACTGTTGCGACTCACCGGACGGCCCCTGGATGCCTATGGGCTTCTTGAGAAGCTTTCTACGCCACAAGCGAAGCTCGAGTCAGCAATTTGCAAAGTCGACCTGAACGAATTCGATCAAGCAATTGCGATTCTTGACAATCTTGAGAAGTTTGACGAATATGATCTACCACTTGAAACACGAGCTGAAGCTTTCCATCAGAAAGGTCTGGCATTACGCGCGCTGGGCTCTTCACGGGGAGAATACTTTGCGGCTTTCATTCAAGCTTTACGATGCGACTCCCGTCATGCACCCACTTATACGATGCTTGGTCAGATCTATAAGCATGAGATCCACGACCTGCGACGTGCAGAGAAGTGTTTCCACGAAGCATTCGAGCTCAGCAGTGCTGAGGTCGAAGCTGCTCGAGAGCTTGCTTCTGGATACGCCGAAGCAGAAGAATGGGATTTGGTTGAAATCATTGTGCGGCGTATCGTTCAAGGTAATGAACGCGTCAGAGAATCCTGGGTTCATCGCGCCTTCGGGTTCGTGCATCTTAATTTCGGCAGGTACGCTGATGCTGTTGCGGCATTCCAAGCTGCTGTACGACTTGCTAGTCGGGACGCGGACGCGTGGACAGGGCTTGGCGAGTCATATCTATCTCTCGGACGCTATCAGGCCGCGGAAAAGTCGTTTTTGCGAGCAACAGAATGTAGTTCGGAGGACTGGCATCCGAAGTATTTACTTGCGGTTGTTCAGCTTGACCTCAGAGAGTACGACAAATGCTGCGAGATGCTCGCGAAGCTCTGCTCTGAGTATCATCGACCAGAATTTGACACTTTACTGTGCTCTGCCCTTCTTGGCTGGGCGAATACCTTGCTGGAGGCTGGCTGGGTTACCGAGACGATAGAGAAGCTATCGGTGTGTCTGAAGAGAGCCTCTGCCGCTCTCCAATCGAGCCGGTCCTTTGCTCTCGCAGATGTTTTTGCAGAAGCATGTGCACTGTTTGCAAAGCTTGCAAGTCAAGTGTCTGTGTTTGGCAGAGACGTTCTCATTCCAGCAGAATTGGAACAGGCCGTCCAGCATCTCGGATCCAGTGATCTCTTGCTAGAGGAGATCACACCAAAGTCTGACGTGCAGCGGTCGGCACTGTGTGCGTTAAGGGTATATCATTACAGCTTGTCAAACCCACAATTTACAGACTCTCACCGAGCGATCATATGGTGCAAGATCGGTCGAGTCTTCCAAAAAATCCACCAGAACGATGCAACATCAAGTTGGTTCACGCCTGGGATACAGGCTTTTAAGTGCGCTGTGAAGCTTGAGCCGAATCACGACACCTTCTGGTCTACCTTGGGCACGGCAATCACTAAGACAGAGCCAAAATTTGCTCATCACTGCCTTGTCAAGGCAACTGAGCTCGCGCCAAAATCTGCACATCACTATACAAATCTTGGCTTTTTCTATCTTCAGGAGTCATGCACCTCACAAGCCTCTGCCGCCTTCACGATGGCTCAAAATCTGGACGCCTCGGATGCCTTGGCATGGTATGGGCAGGGTAGTACCGCCAGACTGCAAGGCGATGCTGATGCCGATGATCTTTTTGCACATGCGTCTACGCTCCTTCCGCAGGGAAACACGGCAGTCGATATGGCTTTCGCGGCCTCGGTTCTGAGGAACGAGCATGTGCAGCATATCAAAGGCTCTTTGCCCAAAGCTGCCTGGTCTGCCCGCCGCCTAGCCCAGAGTGCATCAGATCCGACAATTCTCTACAATTCTGCACTGTTGGAAGAGCATTTGCAGGCAGTACCGAGCTTTGAGCTCTTGGAAGCTGCAAGTAAGGTCGCTAGTGCCATGGAAGCCGTTTATGAGTCCGATGAGTCAGATTTGGCTCTACAAAGATACTGTGATGCTAGAGCGCTCTCCGGCCGCCTACAGCTTAGGCTTCAGAGATTTGAAGAGGCAATCGAGACTTGTGAGCTGGTGAGTGAGCTCGAACCAAGCAATGCCATGCGCAGCTTGTTGTCTTGTCGACTCGTAATGGCTATTTGCCATGCCAAGATTGGCAATAGTTCCGACGCTCGTGCCCTCATTGACGAGATGCTTACCCAGGAGATCTCGGAGGTGGTCTTCATTCTGCTTGTACAGTCATTGTGGCTTTCTGGGCCGGATGCCAAGGGCGATGCCGTGCGACATCTCGAAGCAAAATATCAATCCCTCGCTGCAAAGAAGATGCTTTCTGCAGTTGCTGTACAGACTGGCGACATCAAAGTCGCAAAGCAATCATCTTTGCTCTCTCCTGAGTTGGCCTGCGCCGATGCTGCCAACATGGAGATGCTTCACTTGCTTGAGCTAGCCTTAGTACAGAGTGCTGGCGGTGATCAGTCGGCGGTGCTCAAGGCTCAGCTCATGCGAGAGCCATGGCAAACAGAGACTTGGCTTCGCCTGCGAGCACTCTTTGCTGATGAAGATAAGTCTCTCGGTCAGAGAGTTCAAGCCTGTGCAGAAGCGAATGAAGCGCTAGACGAGATTCGTGTCGCACAATATAGCGAAGACAAGACTGCTAGAGCACGGGCATTTCTCTTGAAGCCCATTTAGACATAGATGCTTGTCGCCATCTGAAATTGTGGTGGCAACCTGACGTCAACCCCTCGTTATGCAGCACAGACAGGCCTAGGAAGCAGCCAACCAATGCAGAACGAGCTCGAGGAAGATGTCGAAACGAAGCATCAGTCACTTCTTTGCGTCTCCTCCGGTCAAGAAGGTCAAAGCTGAATCAGCAGCAGTTGAAAAGTCTCTCAAGCAAAGTGTGTCCTTCAAAAGCCATCCTAGCTACCCGATACCTCTTCCTGATGCATTGCCATTTGCGCTTGAGTGCAACAGCTCTTTCAAGAAGATCGAAAATCTTCCAAGCTTGTCACTCTATTACTATACACCTCTTTTCCCAGCTCATACTGCCACCGAGCTATTCAACTTTCTGCTCCAGAATATGCCATGGTATCGTGTCACGTACGAAGTGAGGGGCATCACAATCAACACGCCACGCTACACGACTGTCTTTGGTCTAGACGAAACACATCAATTCGAGAACGGTGATGGCCCTGTCCTCGAGATTGCCACAGGCAAGCCTCCTAAAAAGCCTTTGCGATGCACTCCGCGACCGATACCAGGCGCGCTGCTTCAGCTGAAAAGCTTGATTGAGCGAGAAACAGGGGAATCATTCAACTTTTGCTTACTCAACTACTACAAAGATGGACAAGATAGCATCTCGTACCACAGTGACGATGAGCATTTTCTTGGTCCGCTGCCATCCATCGCATCGCTGTCTCTTGGATCATCGCGAGACTTTCTGATGCGTCTTAAGAGTGACCATAGTATAAAGTGGAAGACATCACTCAAGTCTGGCGACTGCATACTCATGAGACAAGAAACACAATCCAAGTGGGACCACAGTATTCCAAAGCGCGCAAGTGCAGCAGGCAGAATGAATCTCACTTTCCGGAAAGCCCGTGTTCGCTATGGCACAGAAAACTACTACAACTACAACGTCCACAGCGGGCCATATTACCGCTGGCATAAAGGCCAGATGATCTTGGGCTCAGAATTTGAGGCTCTAGCTACATTGCCAGGACCAGCAAATGATGACATATCTCGTCTACCTGACACCATCTCGACAATAGAGAAGGAAGAAAGCTTCGACGTGGCGGCCCATGTTGCTGCAATTGACGAAGCTGTTGCGGTGGTCGCAAAAAATAAGGCCAATTAAGCAAAGAGCTTACTAAAGCCGCGAGGTCCTGGTTGCAACCAATTTTTCTCGTCATATCGGCCCTCGAAATCGACGCAATGAAAGGTGTAGATGTAGCGCGAGTTGGCACTTCTGTTGGCCGACGATTTGTGGAGGATTGCTCCGTGAATGAGTACAAGCGAGCCAGCTTGGCATTCTCCCATCACAAACTCATCGTCTTTGGGTTCTTCATAGGCTTCGACGCCGTCGATCTTTTCAAAAGTCGTGCCGCCTGTGCCATCTGGGATGCGCCGAACGAATCGCTTGGCAATCGGCGACGTCTTGTGTGAGCCAGGGACGAATGACAGACATCCGTTCTTTGACGTGCAGTCTTCAAGCGCGAACCAAAAGCCAACCGCGGAAGGTGGATCAGTATATAGGAACACAGAATCTTGATGAGAAGGAACAGCACCTCCTATTTCAGGCTGTTTGCAGATGACCATGCTCTGGAGCACGCGCGGATCTTGGAATTCCAGAGCTCGAGCAATAGAAGCTATCTCTTCGTTGACACTAATAGCGTGAAAATCGTCGTCGAGCTCATGCAGGGCATGGCCAATCTTGTTAATTGCCTTCTCCTTTGGCTTGGTGAGCTTTCCATCGGTATCAAAAGCGCCTTCCTCGAAGAAGAAGCGCACCTTATCATTCGAACCTAGGAAGTAGTCATCTCCAACATGTTCAGACTGCTCGCCTGTCGAAAAGCGCGTCATGGGATGATCATCAAGCGAAAAGTCATTGAGCATGGTTGACACTCGGCCGCGCAACTTGGCGACAGTCTGGGCATCGAGGAAGTTTGGAATGATGAGATAGCCATTCTCATTGAAGAAAGAGAGCTGTTCTTGAGAGAGTGGCATGATTGACAGCTGAGCTTAGTGTTGATAGATGTGATGCCGGCAGACGACGCATCTGACCGGCGGCAGTATCGGAACGTACCCGAACCAGCTAACAAGTACTCATTCCATCATGATTCATGGTCTCGGTGTCGATATTGTACATCATCCACGGATAGCTCAGCTGCTACTGCGCTCTACATCTGGCCTCATTCGTCGCATCTTGACTGAACCTGAATTGGCTCGCTTTCATAATCTCGCTGAAGACAGGCAGCTCTCATTTATCTGCACAACGTGAGTGCATGGCTCTGAATGACAAAGATCACTGACTTCCAAAGGTGGGCCATCAAGGAGGCTGCTTACAAGGCTGCTCAGCCATTGCCGTCTTCATGGAAAGATGCCGAGGTATATCATCTCAAATCGGGTGCGCCAGGCCTACGCACCTCAGCCAAAGTACCATTGCACTTTAACGTTTCGGTGAGTCACGACGGGGAGTATACTATCGCTTCAGTCTTGGCAACCAGTTTGCCTCCATCAGTCAAAGACAAACGTGGCACAGGGGAAATGATTGATGAGCATGAACGGGACATTCCGCGTCAAGCCGATGCGGCTGCAGCGTGGATTAACAAATGGTAAACTCTGCTTAGACCTGTAATCTACAGAAATCTGCTTTAAAGCTACAGCCTGGCAGACATTCCGCTATATGCAGAGATGGAAGCGCTTGCAGAATTCTCAATGCTACATGTGGCTTTACACGAAATTGGATTGAAGAGCTTGAGCGTGACCATTCCGCCAATTCGGCTGTTTCATCGGATGCCGCATACGCTCAGGCGTTATAGTCGCCTGAGAATCGGCGTTGTTCTTCTGTCCGAGGAAGCTATTGCTGTATACATCGTCCGAGACGCCGTATTCTGAAGAGCCAACAAAATTGCTTGAAGGTTGGCTGAAATGACTGTGGCTTTTAGAAGCCAGATTCGGATCACTGTCATATGTCGAAGACGGGTCAGTGTATCCATAAGAATTGGTTTGCCGTGTGCGAACTGTCTGACTGCGCTCCACCATGTCAGCTGGCATTTGCGAATCATGATCCATCTCATCTGCTTGTGCCGCTATTTGTGCTTCGCGTTGGCTCTCATGGTACAATGACATGGTTTGTCGTGTCCATGGATGATCCCGAGCCTGAACGCCATCCATACGGCGTCGAGGCTCAACGACGAGCAGATGCTCGATAAAGTCCAAACCAGCGCCACTCAGCTCGATCTCTTCGAGCTTTTCCTCGTCAAACTCGCCCGCTTGAATGACTCGCATCATGTCGTCTTGGCCCTCTGCGACAAAGGGCATAGAGCCCGCCACCATAATAAAGGTTACGCAGCCTAGACTCCACATGTCAACGGCCGATGAATAAGCACCAGAGATGCGTCCGTGAAGAGAAATGACTTCTGGCGCAACATAGGTGAGTGTGCCGCAGAAGGTCTTCAGGAATGTGCCTGGCTCGACCATTTTTGCAAGACCAAAGTCAGTCAGCTTGGCAATCGGCGGGTCATCGGTTGTCAGGAGCACGTTTTCTGGCTTGATGTCGCGATGGGTGATGCCTCTTGAATGACAATAGATGAGGGCATCGAGCAATTGTGTTGTGATGTGTACGGCTTCGTGCTCAGGTAGGCGTTCTCGCCGGATGATATAGTCCATGAGATCGCCTCCAGCGAGATACTCAATCACAAGGAAGATTTCTCTGTCGTCTGACCACATGTCGACGTAGTCCACCACATTCGGGTGCTTTGCGTTGGCGAGGATATCAATTTCGCGCCGAAAGAGCTCTGTTGCTTTGGTAGATGCGTTCGTGATGCTCAGCTTGCGTTGGTTGAGAATTTTGATGGCGTATTTGGTGCCTGATGAGCGTTCAATGGCCACTCTGACGGTGGCAAAGGCGCCTTGACCTAATATCTGCCGTATATCATATTTTTGCATATGTTCGGCTGCTTCGCCAGTTGCTGTCCCCGTAACAAGCCGGCTTTGAACAGGGAGTTGAACAATGAAACGCACTTCGTCTGCTGCGACGCCTAAACCGGCAGCAACTTCGTCGTTGTTGTTGAGCACAGTCGTGTTGTGCTTGCCTATTCTCGCTTGATTGAGAAAGGTTCCGTTCGTTGATGTATCTTGTATCATGACCACTGTATTGTCGTTGCCGTACCGCGAGTAGTGTGAGCTGTCGCGTTCTTCCCACACTTTGAAGTGGATATTGCTGAAGCGATTACCTGGCAGCTTGACATCACAGGATGGATGCCGCCCAAACTTGTAGACATAGCCAGGCTCGCGTCGCGGCAAGATGACTGTCTCGACCCGACCGATGTTGACGGTGCTGACGAATCGCGCAAAGGCCGTGTTTAAATCAAAAGATGACGCGTAATCAGCCTGCTGAGTCTGCTGCGTTTCTTGTGTTTGTTGAAGCTGCGACGCCATGGGACCAGCTGGGCCGCTTAGACAACTCCCAAGAATGCCCTTCTATTTTCAGCCGATCCGATGACCGCGTATTGACGATGCAGGCCTACTGCGCGGCTCTCACTAGCCTGATTATCGATACACCTGCTCCAGGCTCTCCTTTCTAGCCCCACACGAGACAATGAATGACTAGTTCTTGTCTCTGTTGCGCGCGTTTTCTTGTCGCGTCTTCTTTCGCTTTTCGAGTTTCAGGGTGAAGGAGCATGAGCTATTAGTCATAGTATAGTGGATGGGAGAGTCTACAGCATAAAGTCACTCAGGTCAAGGCCAGAGCCAGCTGCCTTCGTCTTCTGCTTGGAATCACTAACCTGGGACTGGGCCATGGCACGAAGCAAACCCTGCTGCCGCGCCTTCTTCCTCTCTCTGCTCTTCGCCTTGCCCTTTTCCTTGTCCTTCTGCACAGCTACTGCCTTCACCTTATCTTGTCCTTGCTGTTGTCGCGGCTGTCCTGTCAGCGCACTAGCAGTGCCCTTTGACCCAGAAGTGAGAGTCTTCTGGCGGGATAGACACGATGCGCGACTTGGTCTCCTGACAGACGAGCGACGATCCATGTAGTGGCATGCCGTGCATTGAGAACCAAATCGCTTTATGACTGTAGTCTCGCCAGGGATGCGTATAGTAGAGCACCGAGGGCAGACATCTGCGTCGCTTGTTCCTGTCAGGTCGAGCTGCTCGAGGCGCATGCGGCGTGTCTTCGAGACGTGTCTGGCAAGCGATGCATGGCCTGTCTGCTGCAGTAAGTGAGCGGCCTGATCTAGATGTCGCAGCTCTGCCTCTCCTTCTGCCATAAGACTCAGCTCTGCATCCTGCTTGTGTTCGATCCGAGAGATGGTCAGAGTAGCAAGACATCCTCACCCTTGTACTCATCCTCGTACTCATCCTCGTACTCACACATCTACTTGACCGATAGAGAGATACGATGGAGGATCTAAGCGCCAAGCAGCCATGTCCAGACTGTACGACAGGCAGTCTTCACGAAGGCACCACGACGGGCCAGGAAGTCAAGCTCTATGATCTCGATTGCTACGTCTCTGGCAGCCAGACCGACAAGATCATCGTTGTGCTCACCGACATCTTTGGATGGAAGATGAACAGTATCCGCCTCATTGCAGATACCCTGGCAAAGGGAACGAACCACCAAGTCGTCATCCCGGACTTCTTCAAGGGCGATTCCCTGCCTACCATGATTGACGAAGCATTGCAGCCGACAGAGAGCACATCCATCTTCACGCGGGCCAAAAACATGTTCTCGGCTGTCGGACAAGCAGCGCCGTGGTTCATCAAGCACAGAGAAGCCGTCTCGCGTCCCATCGTCGAGGAATTTCTCAAGCAATTGCGCGCCCAGCACCCAAATGGCAAGGTCGCCGGCATTGGGTACTGCTGGGGCGGCCGATATGCGCTTCTGGGCACGCATGAACAGGCAGAGGGACAAGCGCCGCTCATCGACTGCGCCGTCCTCTGTCATCCGTCCTTGACAAGCGACGCTGAATTCGCCGCCGCCAAGCGACCCATCTCGCTTCAGATCGGCGACAAGGACCAAGCCATGTCGATGAGCAAAGTCGAGACGGCTCGCAAGATTATTGCAGAGCGCTCAATGGGTCAGACCATCATCTACCCTGGCCAGAAGCACGGCTTTGCGTCTCGTGGATCGCAAAAAGAGCCAGAAACCGTCAAAGCATCCAACAAATGCAACCACGATGCGATTGCCTTTTTCAAGGCCAACCTATGAGACCTCTTGTCGTATGTCTGTGTATCAGTGTACAGTTTGTGTCAATAGTCTTCCTACATATCGTCTGCCTCATCCTAATCTATAGCAACAGCTCAAGAGGATTCTCCAGAATGCGCTTAAACGCAGCAGTAAACTTGGCACCCACAGCGCCATCTACGACGCGGTGGTCAGAAGAAAGCGTACACTTCATCACCTTTGAGGCCTTGAAGCCCCGTTCTGATGTTGGGTCCAGTTCAAGAACCTCCGAGGTCTGACCAATAGCCAAGATACAGGCCTGTGGTGGATTGATGATGGCAGTGAATTGGTCAATGCCAAACATGCCAAGGTTGGAGATGGTGAAAGTTCCACCCTGATACTCAGCCGGCTGCAACTTGCCGTCTCGAGCTCGCTTGGCCAGCTCTTTTGTGGTGTTGCTAATCTCAGACAGGCCCTTGGCTTGTGCAGACTTGATGATGGGCGTCATGAGGCCAGAAGGCGTTGCAACAGCGACAGAAATGTCTGCGTTGTGGTTCTGTCTGATAAAGTCACCGTACCAGGCCGAGTTGGCTTCCGGAACTTCCTTTAGTGCCTGTGCAACAGCCTTGACGATAAAGTCATTGACAGACAGCTTGTAGCGACCATCCGCCTTGCTGTTGAGTGCTTCGCGCAGCTTGGTCGTCTTGTCCATGTTGATTGCAACGGTCAGATAGTAGTGCGGTGCAGTCTGCATCGACTCGGATAGCCGGGCAGCGATGGTTTTGCGCATACCAGTCAGAGGAATATCGGTGTAGGCGGCATCGGCTGCTGCAGCGGTCGATGAAACAGAAGCAGGCTTGTCAGCCGAAGCCTTGCTTGGCGCAGGAGCTGACTTGGCTGGCGCAGCACTCGGCTTGAAGTTCTCAATATCAGCCTTGACGATGCGACCATCTGGTCCAGAGCCCTTGACGTCGCGCAAGGCGATACCTCTTTCGTCTGCCAAACGACGCGCAACGGGCGATGCAAGGATGCGACCACTCGATGCGCTTAATTCGCCGCTTGATGGGCTAGATGCTGGGGCAGCATCGCTCTTTGATTCCTGCTTTGAGGCAGCAGGAGGGGTCGACTCTGTTGACGTTTCTTGCTTCTCTTGCGGCTTTTCTGGCGCCGCTACGTCCGTTTCTGCCTTGGCTGCACCACCTGCATCTTCAATGGTAAAGTCCGCAAAGGCAGAAACGTCGTCTTCATTCTCAACAAGCACGGCGATGGGTGATCCGACCTTGACATCCTTTGCGCCGGAGTCCTGTAACAGCTTTGCAATGAATCCTTCTTCTTGGAATTCAAAGTCCATTTGCGCTTTGTCCGTCTCGATCTCAACAAGAACATCGCCTGGCGCAATAGCATCGCCGGCGTTCTTTTGCCAGGTGCCAATGTTGCCTTGGGTCATGGTCGGCGACAGTGCGGGCATATCCACAATTTGATGGCTCGGGAAGGCTGAAAAGTAAGCAAGAGGGCAATGGGCAGTGAGGCGTACACTTTGAAGCATAGAATCTTGTCGCATGGAAGAAGTGCGGGCTAAGCGCATCGAGCTGTGCATAGACGCATCTGTTGTGTCAACTCTACAGTGCCCAACCAGATACAAACTGAACATACTTTGAAACAGGTAGCCGCGTCAATGGCCGCAATGCCCTGAAGGTCCTGAATGCGGCTGTCCTCTGCATGACTGGCCTGACGGGTCGCAAGTGATGGTAGCTGCACCTAGGCTCTCTTTCTGCGATGGATTTTTGGTTGGGCCGATTCTGTTGCTCGATATTCAGAAATTCGCGTGGGATGCGGAAAGGGGAACAACGACTGCAGCTGCAGCAGAAGAAGTGAATGAAGAACTGCTACTACTACTGCTGCTGTCTATATCATTAGCGTATTCAGGTATCTGTCGCTGTAGATGCTCATGGCTCGAGACTATGCTAGCGAAATACAGGCTGTCACTGCTCTCCAGACCAGGCTGCAAAGTCAAATTGACCAGCACAAGCTAGAAATAGACAAGTCTACATACACAGCCGATAGTGAAGCTACGAGTCAGACGCAAGAGACGGCCTCGAAGATTGTCTCCGAACTAGTCACTCGGCTGTCCGCAGGAGAAAACCTTAAACTAGCACAGCCATATGTGCAGACATTGGCAGATCTGCATACAGCGCAGCAGGAGTTGAACGCTGCCTCTAGCACGACAGCCAAGCTGGCCAAGTACGCTGCTATTGAGCAGCAAGCTGCCTCCCTGCCGCAAACTGATGCGACTGAGCGCTTGAAAATCAAATTCCAAGCTGTGCTGGATGCAGCATGGCAAGCACTTCAGAAAGAAGCGCGTCAATCATTGAATGATGTGCTTGTGAAGGTATCCTGGCCCTCTGAGCTGCAAGAAGCTGCTGCAAAGGCCATAGTGCAGCCCTTCGCCGCAGCTTTAGCACTGCACAAGTCACAAAAAGAACTGCCTACTGTCCTGTTGCCATTCGAGATCATGGCAGATCCAATTAGAGCAAGGTTTCTATACCACTTTGGGTCCAGACGCGCTACGAATCGTCTTGATAAGCCAGAATGGTTTTTGCAACACATTTTGGCTGTGCTCGATCTGCACTTTTCACTCATGCAGCATCAAGTGCAAGACGTTCTGGACCACGAACTACCGCAACACATGCTTACGGCCGTGCACGAATTCATCAGAGGATTGCTGCCAATTGTTCAAGACAAGATTGTTGCTTCCCGGAAAATGCTCCTCGAAAAGCCAGAGCTCCTATCGCACTACATCGAGGAAACCTACGCATTCGACGAACGCCTGCGACTCGATTTTGGTTTCGTAAATCGAGATTCTTCTCCATGGATAGGCATCACACCGACCGTTCTGGCGGACGGCATGTTTAATGCTTGGATGGCGCTCGAAATCAAATTCGCAGAAGCCAAATTCCAAGAACTCATCGACGCAGATGATGCATGGGAAATCCCTGAAGAAGCGCATTCCATCACTGACAGTACAATTGAGATTCGCGCAAATGCTTCCAGCAGGCAGCTCGATGATTTGCTGGAAAGTCTCACACAACGCTTTGCGCCAGTCTCTGATCCTTCTCAACGATGGAGCTTCGTCGAAGCGTTACCAGAAAGGCTTCTAGAATTGTACCACGACCGCATACAAGACTCGACCGAGATTTTTGAAGTCATGACGAGCGGATTTTCAGGAGGGTTTCCTTCTGCAGACGTAGCGGGCAAAATTGGCCTTCAGCGATTGTGCAGGCAGCTGTCGGGCACGAGCAATGTGCTCGCAAAGCTGAAGGACATGGTAGAGGACCCTTATTACCTCAGTATCACACGCGCAGATGGTAGTGGCTGCTTGAATAATGTGCTTGCACGCTATGTCAACCTCAAGCAGCGTATTGAGAAGCTGATTGTATCGCATCTAGAGCGTGAATTGGCTGCTACACTCAAGCCATTCTACCGCACGGCGACCTGGTCTTCTGAGGAAACCCCACAGGCACAAATCGCGTCAAGCGCTTCCATCTCACCGCAGCTCATTTCGACATTGGCACTCATCAAAGAATTGTTTGGCTACCTATCGCAAGTCTGCTCGCCAGTGCTGTTACATCGACTGTATCGAGGATTGGCCCAGCGGCTCGATGCCACACTCTACAACAAAATCGTCTTGAGCAATAACTTTAGCAGACGCGGCGCACTGCAATTGACGCGAGATTTGTGGGAGTTCTGGGCGTCCTTTGCTACCTTTGTGGCGAGGCCGGAGCAGGGCATGCGCAAATTGCTGGATGCGCAGCTCGTCCTCTCGGAAACCGCAAAGCTAGATGCTGATGGGCGGAACGCGAGGGGCAAGAATCAATGGGAGACCATGACTCAGCTCGAAGTGGCCGAGCGACTGCTTTACTAGGTTAGAGCAGACAACCACAAGCGCACCCGTTTGTGAATTCATCAGTGCGCATGGCTATTTTCGCTTTTTGAAATTGTCAAGCAATTCCTCCTTGTAGACGCGCGCAAAGTCAGAAATCTTGGACATTGTGTCTGCTGTCAGTGATCATGCCAAAAGATGTTTGCGACGTACTGCCTGTGTCCTTTGGATCGTACTCATGCGGCGGCCGCTTGATGCCCTTGACCACATCATGTGTCTTTTGCACTGCTCTGAGGAAGGTTGGTGACCTCACTAGCATATCGTGCAGCTGCTGTGCGCCGAGATTTCTGAGCAATGGCCCGAGGACCATCTCTTAGGCCCTTCTGGTGGTGATAATCAGAAAAGATGTCTTGGTCAGCGTGGCGAGTCCCCCTTAAGCTTTTGTTCAGTCGTTCGTTGCACCTCCCCAAACTGCGCGACGCCAACCAGCAGCTGCAGCGTGATCTACCAGAGCTATCTACAAGAACTACATAAAGAGCCCAGTGCTGCCGCAGGTCATTCCCATCGCTGCCATGAGTGCAAACAACTTCTTCCTTTCTAAGCACTTCGCTGTTGTAGGCGCGTCTGCGGATGCAGCCAAGTACGGCAATAAGCTCATCAAATGGTACCAGCAGCACGACCTTCCCGTCTCACCCATCAATCCACGAGCTTCTGAGCCAATTCTAGGGCTGAATGTGCTTCCATCTGTGGCTGACTTACCTTCGCCCAAGGAAACGAGTGTTTCGGTCGTCGTGCCGCCTGCAGTCACACTCAAGCTGCTCGATCAAGCTAGGGATCTTGGCATTATGAATCTTTGGTTGCAGCCCGGGAGTTTTGATGAGAAAGTCATGGCACGTGCCAAGGAGCTCTCCAGCGAGCTCAATGTCATTGCCCAGGGCCGCTGTATCCTTGTGGAAGGCAGCGAAGGTGCGTCACAGTTCCATGAGCGACACAGTCAGACATGCCAAGCTGACACAGTTTTCTGTCTGCAGGACTAGCCATTGCACATCAACATGGAGGCAGAGCGTCATTATGAAAGTGTCAATATACAAAGGATATGAATATGGCTCAAGCGTATCGCTCAACGCTGAAATGTCGACAGATCTTGCGTATCCTGTAAAGTAACCTTGCCATTTAGAACGCTTGCGATTTTGAGACTGCCAGAATATAGTTTCTCTGAGTGTTGCCTGTCTGCGATTTGCATATCAGGCTTTGGCGCTTCAATCACATCCGGCTCGGTGCTGAACTTGATGTTGGTTCGTGACTGCAGCAATAGCGTAGTCGGGCCAGTGAAACGGACATAGGCGCTTGTGCCATGCACCATACGCCGGAAGAGCAGCCTGAGTTTTGTTGCAGCTGCTTTTGCAAATGACCAAGTATCCGTCTTGGACATGACTCTGAAGAACTCAAAGCTAGCAAGCCAATTGGATAGTGAAGGCATCTTGAACGGCAGGCTCACCTTGACGAAGTTGAGGCTGACAGGAACAGGCTTCGGGCACGACACGCTATATCCAATGACATGGGCTGGATGAACAACATATTGATCTGTTGCTTGCAGCACAAGCTGGTAGATTTGTCCCTGGCCGGCCACCACGGCGGCTCCGCGACCAGTTAAATAGGTGGATGCTTGCAAGAGAGAACCGTCTATATTGTCCTGCTTGACGCTAGCCTGTAGTCCTGACCACGCCATCAGGGCCTGCTTGCCTGTAATGTTCCAGTCGAGCCGGCCATCGAGTTCGAGTACGGCAAAAGAAGTGGCTGTGGATTGGGTGCCGATGAGGGCCGTGAAGGGATCTGATGATTGAAGCTTTTGATAGATGAATGGCAGACCTCCTACTGATCGAGACAGTGTCCCTAGGAAGCCGCTGTTGAAAAGGCTGAGCGTGCTTGTCAGGTTTTTCGCGTCACCATTGATGCCGACCAAAGTCCCGCGCCGCGTGTACAAGATAGCTTCCGCAGGGATTGAGGCGTTTAACAAGCTGAACGGTGATCCGATTACATCAAACTTGGGCACCTCACCGAAGGGTCCAGCACCAGACAGGTTGGGCAGATCGATCTTGAATGCGCCATTTGTTGTTTGCGGGCCTGTTTGCACTGTGACATGCCGTACTTGTGAATTCCTCGTCGAGTTCAGGCGCCACAAGCTCCTCGTACCCCGTGACATAAGCCTCTTGCCTGGTACAGAAGCTCCTCGAGACCTTGTCTAGTGTGCTTTGACTAGGAAGTTCTGAGTTAAAATCTGGCGACGTCCAAGGAACTACGCCAGACACAACACAATCTTCTGTTCATCTGTTGTTACAGCTGCTATTGCTTCCTCTTAGCTGCTTATTGTCTCTGAAGACTCAAAGCTATACTATACGCATCATGCATGACAATGCATGCTCAGTTTGCCATCCGGCATCTCATCACAATTCAATGCTTTGGCCATTGGAGGACGACTACCTGGCGTAGCAGTTCAACTGCGTCTCTTGCAGCAGCTCGGCAAACGCGCGAGTCTAGGCTACGCGGACGTTTCACTATGCGTGATATGCTCGATCGCGCCAAGGTCACGAAAGGTAAACGCAGAAAGCCAGGTAACGAAGATGATCCAACGATCGTTCAAGAAGAGTCTACTGCACAAGCTCCGTCAAAAAGCAATAACTGGTCTAGCTTGTCTGCTGCGCGGAAAAGTAGTATCCGAGACATGCTTAAAATCGTTCAAGCTAAAGGCATCGCTGCTTTGACTGGTTGGCGCGAAAGATGGCTTGTAGAGCGGGGAATCGTTCTTTCTGATCTCGAGCGCTGGAATCGCATTGTTGCCTTTGACATGGCTGACGAGGCCGTGCCATGGGTGACGGAAGAAATGCCCACCTACGTGCTGTTGAATCTTTTGCGCAAGCCGACTTTTTCGCGCGAGGTGGTGTTTCGGATGTTGTTGCAAGTCAATAGCACCTTTACAACTATGGACGACGTTTCTCGCACCAAGGCTATCCAGTATCTCATCCAGCGTGCTAAAATTGCTGATCCGAATCTTCTGTTGGACATATGCACGAATCTGCTGGACCTTGCCAGGTCTCCAGCAAACGACAGACTGCTCTCACAAGCACTCTTTTACCTGTCGAAAGGTGAAAAGCCGACTCAAGTACAGCCCTCGGCCAAGAAAGCTGCAAGTATAATTCTTGCGGATATGCGTGCTCGAAATGCGCGCTTTGCGGAACAAGATCACGCTGCTCTTCTACGTCTTGGCCTCCCTGGTGCACTGCACGTTGCCAATCAGGCTGGTTTTGCATCGCGGCATCAAACTCTTGCACACGAAGGGCATGCTGTGGTGTATAAAAGTGACGAGAGCAATCCGACGAATCGGTCTCAGCGCGACTTGATTCTGAAGCGTCTCAAGGGAGACTACGAGCCACGAAAACTTCTTCACCTCATGTTTCGCCTGCGAATGCAAGGTCTCGAAGAAGTGTGGCTGACACTCCTAGCCAGGGAAGACAGCTCGGCAGATAAGAAGAAGACTGCTTATAGTTGCTTGGCAAGTCTGAAGAAGGGCAAACTCATCGCGACGCCAAACTTGCTTGCGCATTTGCTACGTGTAGCACGCGGCAATCGAGCACTTGTGCAGCAGATTCTCACAATGGTGAAGAAGCGCGAACTGCCCTTGACTTCAAGTGCTGGCATTGAGCTTGTTCGACATTTTGCTCTTGTAGACCTGGAAGGCCTATTCGATGTGCTGCAGCCAGGGACAAATCTGCTGAGCAAGCACGCGCTGTGTGACCCGAGCACCTGGTCAACCGCATTGCGCGCTCTCAATCATGCACGTGCTCAGCGGTCGCACTCTGCTGCTCAGCACGCTGCGCTCATGTCACTATATACGGAACGCTTCAGTCTGCATCGCGTTGCGATGACCACATCCTTGCTGTCTGCCTTGTGCCAAGCTGCGCTTTACAGCGGCGAGCGCGGCTTGTGGCAAGGTAAGGACAGTCTGTTGCATGTTGCGACGCTCTTTAAAAATCATGTAGATATGGGCGGGCAGCCCTGGTTGTTGCAAGCATCTCGATCACTATGGGAAGAATACATGCAGCTCTTGGTTGCTGGTGAGCAGATTGACTTGCTTGAGCAAGCTGTAGAAGGCATGCTAGATACGGATATGCAAGTGGATGGCAGGAACTTGGGATTGTTTGCTCTTGGTCTTCTGGAGGCTGGTGATCTGGACAAGCTTGGGTACTGGCAAGAGCGTCTTGGAGAGCAGGGTGTCTCCTGGCCTGACGATGACCACGTCTTTGGGCTCAAAAGTCACCTCGAGGCGCGTACCTTCTCGCTCTTCCGCGAATAGCTAGCTGTGCGTAGCTCAGAGATGGTCATGAGACATGCTAATGCTGATTGTACAATGCTAGGTAGGTGCATGCAAGGCTGGTGCTCATCCTGTTGACTGTCCGCGTCCTCCTGGATGCCTGACATCGTCCTTTGTCAGCAACACTGCTCCATCTGCTTGTGCCTGCTTGATCATATTCTCGCGCTGTATCTCGAGGACGCGCTTCTTGCAAAAGTACTCGACCTGCCTCTGTCAGTCATGCTCTCTCTGCCTCATCGTATCAGCCATACCCAAGTGGCGACACAACCATCTTCAAACTGTGTCTTCTGCTGTCTGCATTGCGCCTCTGCCTCGTCCTTCTTCTTCAGAGGGTCTACGATGCCGTTGCTGTCGAGACAACTGAAGAATGCGTCCCTTCCTGCCCAGCACCGCTCTCTGCTTGCTCTGTCCATGCCTCCTCAGACTATTACGATGCTGACCACAGTGATTGCCATTCCACCCAGACTGATTGGCCACTTTTTCGCGAAAATCAATAAACTGTCTCCACTTTATCCAAGCCAGTTTTTATTGCCAATTTATTTTTCCCTTTCCTCCAACAATCCCCGAAACATAGAAAGGCACCCACACACACACCTCCTCAAAGCACGCAGACATGTTTCGAGGAAAGCAGCTCGTAAGTCAGTCGGTAGTGCGGCAGGGAGTAAGACCAGTGATCTGGCCATCAAGCACATCGCACAGTCACATTCCCCTGCCGCAATGTACATTATTCTTCACATGCTGACCCGCATTTGCAGTCTGCACAGTGCCTTCGCGGCCTGTCCAAGAGGTCTTTCGCACAGGCAGCCGCTGACATCGGCGCAACTAAGGTGCCCATGAGCATCCACGAGCCTGTAAGTCCTGCTTCCCTTCTGCTGCCGCAAGAGACATTCTCTTTTCCTTGCCGTCGGAATTGAGTCCCGCACGGTCGCGTCGGCACAAAACTCCGAACATATCCACTAACACCTTTTCTGCAGACAAAGTACATCAACTACAAGCGCATTCAGGACAATGTGGACATTGTCAAGCAACGTCTCAACAGGCCCTTGACTTATTCCGAGAAATTGGTGTACGGCCATCTCGACGATGCACACAACCAGGATATCGAGCGTGGTGTCTCTTACCTCAAGCTCCGTCCCGACCGCGTTGCATGTCAAGATGCCACTGCACAGATGGCCATCCTTCAGTTCATGTCAGCCGGCCTTCCAGAGGTTGCCGTTCCAACAACTGTCCACTGCGACCACTTGATTGAGGCACAAACAGGCGGACCCAAGGACTTGGCAAGGGCAAACGACATCAACAAGGAGGTGTACGACTTCCTGGCCACTTCATCCGGCAAGTACAACATTGGTTTCTGGAAGCCAGGGTCCGGCATCATCCACCAAATTGTGCTTGAAAATTACGCTTTCCCTGGTGCACTCATGATTGGAACAGACTCCCACACACCCAACGCCGGTGGTCTCGGCATGATTGCCATTGGTGTCGGTGGTGCTGATGCCGTCGACGTCATGGCCGATATTCCTTGGGAGCTCAAGTGCCCCAAGGTCCTTGGGGTCAAGCTCACTGGCAAGCTTTCTGGCTGGACAGCCCCCAAGGACATCATTCTCAAGGTCGCTGGTATTCTTACCGTGAAGGGAGGTACCGGCTTCATTGTCGAGTACTTTGGCCCGGGTGTCGACACACTCTCTTGCACCGGCATGGGCACTATCTGCAACATGGGTGCTGAGATTGGTGCCACCACTTCTGTCTTCCCCTTCAACGACCGCATGGCCGACTACCTCTCCGCGACCAAGCGCAAGAACATCGCTCAGTACGCCAAGGCCTTCGGCAACTACCTCCAGGCCGACGAGGGCTGTGAGTACGACCAGGTCATCGAGATCAACCTTTCCGAGCTCGAGCCTCACATCAACGGTCCCTTCACTCCGGATCTCGCTACACCCATTTCCAAGTTTGCTCAGACTGCCAAGGACAACAACTGGCCGCTCGACCTCAAGGTTGGTCTCATTGGTTCCTGCACCAACTCCTCATACGAGGACATGAACCGTTCCGCCTCGATTGTGCGCGATGCTGCCGAGCACGGACTCAAATTCAAGTCTCTCTACACTGTCACGCCAGGATCTGAGCAGATTCGTGCCACTATTGAGCGCGATGGACAGCTCGCAACCTTTGAGGAGGCCGGCGGCATGGTGCTTGCCAACGCTTGCGGACCTTGCATTGGTCAATGGAATCGTACGGATGTGCCAAAGGGCGAGGCCAATTCCATCATCTCGTCCTACAACCGTAACTTCACCGGCCGTAATGACGGCAACGCCAAGACACACTCCTTCGTTGCTTCGCCCGATCTTGTCACGGCCATGGCCTTTGGCGGATCCCTCACCTTCAACCCTTTGACCGACACGCTCAAAGGTGCTGACGGCAAGGAGTTCAAGCTCAAAGAGCCATCTGGTGAGGGTCTTCCATCGAACGGCTTCGACCCCGGCATGGACACCTACCAGGCACCGCCCAAGGACCGCTCAAACGTGAATGTAGCTGTTTCTCCTACTTCCGACCGTCTGCAGCTCCTCGCGCCATTCAAGCCATGGAACTCAGAGTCGTCAAAGAACCTGCCTATCCTCATGAAGGTCAAAGGCAAGTGCACCACCGACCACATCTCTGCTGCCGGTCCTTGGCTCAAGTACCGCGGTCACATCCAAAATATTTCGCAGAACTACATGATTGGTGCCATCAACGCTGAAAATGGGGAAGCAAACAGCATCTACAACCCCTACACAAAGAAATTTGACAAGGTCCCGACCGTTGCTCTTGCGCACCGCGAGGCTGGCAAGCCATGGGTCGTGATCGGTGAGGAAAATGTTGGCGAGGGTTCTTCACGTGAGCACGCTGCCATTGAGCCGCGTTACCTCGGTGGATTTGCTATCATCACCAAGTCATTCGCTCGCATCCACGAGACCAACCTCAAGAAGCAAGGTCTCTTGCCACTCAACTTTGCCGACCCATCGGCGTACGACAAAATCTCCCCCCGTGACTCTGTCTCGATCGAGGGTCTCGAGAATTTCGCACCGGGCAAGAATCTTGTCCTCCGCGTGCACCCAGAAGGTAAGGGCGAGTCATGGACGACTGAGCTCAAGCACACCTTCAACGAGGGCCAGATTGGCTGGTTCCGTGCTGGATCGGCGCTCGCCCTCATGGCAGCCAAGGCCAACAAGCAATAAGCATTTACGCCTCCTGCCTTTCTTTGTCGTAGATTCTTTTCATTTACAGACCATTCGGAGTAGCGAAACATTGTTCAAGGGTTACTTGATGCTTTCTCTAATATCCTATGAGACACTCTATCGATTTACATGCCCAAGTTTCTTCAATGATTTTTATCGCTATCCTGTTGCTTCTTTCGGCAGGCCCTTGCTCAGATCGCCAGCTGTTGGCGGAACAGACTCGCAGTACATACCTACCGCGGCGTCCAAAATACTCATTGCCTTGTCAACCGTTTCTGAATCAATAATCAAGGGCGGTACCATGCGCAAGGTATTGTTTCCTGCTGTAATCAGCAATAGACCACGTTCCCTTGCAAATTTGACGACCGGTGTAGGGTCAGCGTCGAGCTGCATGCCAAGAAGAAGGCCACGGCCACGCACTTCGACCACACGGCTGCCGTATTTGGACGCCATACCCTCAAGAGCCTTGAGTATCCGCGCAGATTGCTTCTGGACATTGTCTAGCAATGAAGGTTGTGCTAAACGCTCGAGAACGTGGTGTGCGACACGGCATGCGAGCGGATTGCCCCCGAATGTTGTTCCGTGGTCGCCAATAGAGATGGCATCGCTCACTGCTTGTGTTACCATTGTTGCACCAATCGGTATACCGTTGGCAAGAGGCTTGGCCATAGTCAGCACATCAGGGGATATGTTCTTGTCTGAATACCAGCTGTGAGCCCAGATACGTCCTGACCGTCCAAGACCGCACTGGATTTCGTCAAACATGAGCAAAGCACCCACGTCGGTACACTTTTGACGCAATAACTTCATGAATGACTCGTCTGCAGCAAAAACGCCGCCTTCGCCCTGTACGGGTTCAATGAGCACGCCACAGTAGCTTTCGTCGAGCTGGTCCAGAGCTTTCATGTCGTTGTAGGGTGCATAGTCAAAACCGGGAACCATAGGCCTGAACGGCGCTTGATACTTTTCGTTCGCTGTCGCTGAGAGCGTTCCCATTGTCCGGCCGTGAAAGGCATTTTGGAATGTCATAATCTTGTACTTGTCCTTGCCCTCCTTCGCCACCACTTTGCCATGCTTTCGCGCGAATTTGATGGCAGCCTCATTCGCTTCTGTGCCAGAATTGCTAAAGAACACCTTTTGCGCATGCTGCATGCCGCCAGAGGCTTTCGTTGTCTCGACAAGCAGCTTCGCGAGTTGCCAAGACCAGGGCGAGTAGAATAAATTAGAAGAGTGGATGAGCTGCCGTGCTTGGTCATGCATCAGGTTGGCAATTTCGAGGTCGCCATGTCCAAGTGCCGATACTGCGATACCAGCATTAAAGTCAATGTACTCGGTGCCTTCCAGATCGCGCACGATACAGCCCTCTCCAGACACCAGGGCGAGCGGGTTGCGTGCATAGGTTGTCACCATATAGGGGGCATTTTCTGCAATCAGCCGCGCCGTTTGAGAGTCATGAGATGGGTCTGGGTGCGATTTGCCGGCTGCTTGCTGGATATCCGCAAGATCTTGCTGTGGGATATTGATGCGGGCCGCTGTTTGTGCAGAGCGACGAGCGGGCCTCGCTATGGCCCATGTAGCCCTGGCCGTATATCGAGTGGAGAACATGATTGTATCCCCTCTAGATGTCCTTCAGGCAAAACAGCGCCTCTTCTAGTCGATCAAGATATGATTGTGGTGTTCCTGCTGCTGTCAGTTGTCAGATGCATGAAATTTTGGCTGCCGATAAGATCAAGATGATTGCTGTATAGAGGAGGAAACGCATGGGGCTATGAGTGTATGCTACGCAGCTTGAATGAATGAACGCGTCTCGCTGTGCATAGATGACTCCAACTTTTGCACATGCGAACTCCAATTAAGCAGGCGATCCTTCATATCCCGAATTTGCCGCAAGTCGAGCACGCGCGGTTGTACCCAGGTAATGGCAACGGTCTCGTCTACCTGATCGATGGCGCCCTGTATGAGCTTGAGTGCGAGCGCTTTCATGAGTAGATGCTCCACCTCGTGCACCGGTAGCCGTGTTTCTGCTGCAATTGTGGCAAAAGTCAGCACACGATCATGTGTCGGGCGCTTGAAAATGGCCTCAATCAGGCTCATGAGGCAAATCTTTTGCCGTAAAAAGGGGAGTGATTGCTGCAGTAATGGCAGCTTGGCAACATGGGGTAATAGTTGTTCGAACTGTGCTAAATCACCGGCGTTGAGAGCTGCAAGATAGTCGATAAGCCATTTGTGTTTTGTGTCTGCGAGGGTCTGTAGGACTGGATGTAGCAGGAGTTCGCCAAAGTTGTAGATATCTGTGCCGAGAAGGGCGGCAACACTCAGGTCGAATGCGCGTTCCTGTGCCTCCACTTGTGGAAGAGCTTCCAACTTAACGCAAGCAAGGTACAAGAGTGCTTGCCTGTAGTAGGGTGTGTAATTGGCCTTGGCCTTGTGATAATCTGCACTCACACGATAAAATGCTGCATGGATGAGCGGATCAACCGAGTCGAATGCATCAATCACAGCGCCTACTTCTGTGGTCGCCTTCTGGGCGCCTTCCATGTCGCCAAGTGCTAGTTTCATGCGCGCAGCCTCAATGGTCGCGAATACATATGCATCTCGTGATGCGGGCTTGTTGACCTCTTCGGCGAGCGCAGTCATGAATGAGAGTGCCTCCTGGCGGTCTTCGATCTCTGCGGCGGCTGCAATACCGAATGCGACACGCTTGAGCTGGCTGATGTGTGTTGCAAATGTAGAGATGAAGCGTCTATATATCGGCAGCCGGACTCCTTGCGAGTCCTCTCGTGCGTATAGCTCTTCTAGCAGGTCTGCCAATTGCTTCCATAGCTTGCGCTCCCACAGATCTTCCGCCTGCAGGAAGTATGGCATGGTGTCTTCGCCGCGTTTCTCTGTCAGCTCCAGAAGAAACTCATGGATGCCTTCTGGCGTGTCCTCCATGGGCTCCATGGACATTGCCGCTGCACTTGCCTCTCCTGTGTCCCTCGGGTGTCCCTCTCGCTCGCTCGCTCCCTCTAGTCCTTCCTCCTCGCTGCTCGTTACGCGTTCTCAGTATGCACGTGACTTGGACAGTTCAACAACGAGCAAGACATCGAAAGGGCTGCAGCTGGGAAGAGGTACTCACGGAAGAAGGCAGCATGCTCGCCGTAAGCAGGGCCCAGGTCGCCTGGCGCAGCACTGGAACAAGGCATGCACGCGGTGTTGCAGATATCATGTATGCCCCGAGATCGTCGCCAATGGAGCAGAGGCTGACACGATGCAGGATCTCAAGGACCGGCAAAACCATTATGCGACACGGCCCAGGTGGACGCTCCTCGAGCAATGGGCATACAGCCACAGTCTTTGGTGCAACTGGCTTTCTTGGGCGCTACCTCGTTGCCCAGCTCGCAAAACAAGGCACAACCGTGGTAGTTCCCTTTCGCGACGACTTTTCAAAACGCCATCTCAAGGTCAATGGCGACCTAGGTCAGGTTGTCATGATTGAATTCGATTTGCGTAATCGCAAGTCAGTCGAAGACAGTGTCAAGCACTCTGATATCGTCTACAACCTCATCGGCCGCGAATGGGAAACGAAAAACTGGTCATTCGAGCAGCTTCATGGACAAGGCACGCAGCGTATCGCCGAAGCCTGTGCAAAGTACAACGTTGACCGCTTCGTGCAGCTGTCAGCGGTCGGCGCTGATGCAAAGTCATCGTCTGGCTTCCTTCGCACCAAGGCACTTGCAGAAAAGGTTGCGAGGGAAATCTACCCAGAAACGACCATCGTTCGACCCTCCGTGATCTACGGCCTCGAAGATCGTTTCCTCAACTATCTCGCCACATCAAAAACGCTTTTGACATGCAACCACATGCAAGAGATTGTCTATCCTACATTTGTGCGTGATGTCGCGCGCGCGCTCGAGCACATGATGCACAATGATGCAAGTGCGGGACAGCTCTATGAGCTGCACCAAAAAGCACCCATGACCGTCAAGGAGATCACGGAAAAGATTTCTGAAATCACCCTCAAGAAGCCGCGCCACTACAATGTACCGAAAGTTCTGCTACAAACTGCGTCCAAGGTGCTCGACAAGGCACTTTGGTGGAATGTTATGTCGGCGGATCAAGTGGAGCGGCAATTCATCAATGAACAGCTTACATCTGGTGCGAAAGGTTACAGCGATCTGGGAATACAAGAGCAGCAGCTTGATGCGCAGACAATGCAATTCCTCAAGATGTACCGGTCAAACACGTACTACGATCAGCCAGTCAGTCCAAACGACGGCAAAGTCAAGCCAGGTGTTGTGTATGTAACAGATTAGACAGCTCTATCCCTGGCCTCGAAATAGGAACCAAGATTCTTGTCTGCCTGTCTGTGCCTTGTTTCGCAATTTTTCTTGACCGTGAAAGCACAAAACTGCGGATCGCAACGGAAACAGGCATGCGCTTGCAATTGACCACCTGTCGCATTGCAGTATGTTGGAAGGCCCGGCTCGCAAGAGTCACAGGTTGCCCAATGATACTGCAGGCATACTAGAGGACAGGATAGAGGCCGATCGGCACGACTTTGAAGCGTACCTTGCGCTCGCTCGGTATCAGCGCGACAAAACAAAGCTCGAAGATGCGCGAGAAACGTACGAGAAGCTTCTCAAAGTTGTTCCTGCTTGTGTATGCTGCTCGAGCTCTGCTCTGATTAGATGCTGACTGCAAGGCCCTTGTCTGGATTGAATATGCTGAGCTCGAGACATCAGCCAACGAATTCCAACGCGTGGAGCAGATATTCACTAAATGCCTGCAAACCGTGCTCAATGTAGAGCTATGGAGCTACTATCTAGCATACATTAGGCGTATGAATGATTTATCTACTGGTGGTGCCCAAGTCCGAGCAACTATTGCTCAAGCATATGAATTCGTGCTCTCTCATGTCGGCGTGGATCCCAAGGCCGGTGCCATCTGGCTCGAGTATTTGCAATTCATCAAGTCTGCACCAACAAACAGTCAATGGGAAGAGCAGCAGCAGCATGACCAGCTGAGACGTACTTACCAACGTGCTGTAGCAACGCCGCTTAGCAATGTCGAGCAACTTTGGCGCGAATATGATTTGTTTGAAAATACAGCCAACCAAGCGACGGTGCGTTCATTGACTGTGACAATTTACGGCTGACAATAGGCACGCAAGTTCTTAAGCGAAAGAAGTCCAGCATATATGACCGCACGCGCGTGTGCGCGCGAATTGCTTCAAATCATTGAACCCCTACGTCAAGGGACTTTTCCTGTGCTTCCCACCAGATCACCTGAAGAAATGGCCTATGTGACATCTTGGCGCCGCTGGATCGGCTGGGAGATGCAAAACCCACTTGAGCATGACAATCCCGAACAATTACGAGCGCGTGTCAAGTATGCTTACAAGCAGTGTCTACAATATTGTCGTTTCTTCCCTGAAATGTGGTACGATGCGGCCCTCTACTGGGCAAGTATCGGCGAAGACGATCTCGCATTCTACAAAGAAGGACTCGAGGCAAATCCAAAAAGCTGGCTTCTTGCATTCGCCTACGCGGAAGCGGAGGAACTGGCGAAGCGTGGCGACAATGTCAAAAGTACATTTGACAATCTGATTGCGAGCAACAAGCAAGACATGACAAAAAAGGAAGAAGAGATTGCTGCGTTTGAGGCTGCAGAAAAGACTGACAAAAAGGTCAAGATAGGAGAGGATAGTAGTTCAGACTCTGAGTCTGATGATGAGGAGCAACAAGATGGCACAGCTGTCTCGAAACTTGACGAATTGAAAGCGCACCTGCAGGCTCGTGCGGAAGAGCACACGACTGCGTACATCATGTACATGCGCGCTATGCGCAGGCTTGAGGGTATCAAATCGGCGCGAAGCATTTTCGCCAGAGCCATCAAAGAACCCCGGCACACTTGGCACATTTACGTAGCATCGGCGTTGATGGAGCATCACTGCTCAAAAGATTCAAACGTGGCCGTCAAGATTTTCAGTCGCGGTCACAAGCAGCACAGTGGAAACACCGACTTCGTGCTCGAATACCTCAACTTTCTCATCGCCATCAAGGATGATACAAATGCCAGGGCGTTATTTGAACAGACTACCGCAAAAGTCGAAGGGCGCAAAGTTGCCAAGCTGTTTGAGCGCTTCTACGAATATGAGAGCATGTATGGCGATTTGACTACAGCCCAAAAACTTGCTACGCGCATGAGCGAAATCGATCCGTCTGCAAATCGACTCACACGGTTTGGAAAGCGCTTCACGTTTGCTGGTTGCGATCCCATTGCTTCGCGAGATTTGGGTCTGGTGCCTCTTCATCCTGGTGCCAACTCATTGCCAGCATTGCTTCCTCCTCCTCCCTTCATGATGCCAGTCCCTGGCGTGATTCCACCTATGCAAGGCCAAAGTCCTGCACCACAAATGACATTTGTGCCGCCACCGCCATTGCCGCCTGCAGTCCTTGACTTGCTCAAGCAGCTCCCACCGAGTACAGCCATGGATGCCACTCGCAAGTTCCATGCCAAGGCTCTTATGGATGTCGTTATATCGCTAGATCTTGAAGCGTATAAGGTAAAGCAGCAAAAACAAGCAAAAGTAGGCGCGAGCACGACAGCGAAGCGAAAGGCTGCCGCAGCCATTCCTCCGCCTGAAGATCTGCGTCCTTTAGGCAAGCACAATGATGCCAAGGATATTTACAATGCGAAAAAGCGAGCATAATTATAGCAAGCTGAGACTGCCACTCACTTGGTCGATGAGAGATTGAGGCCCCGGCCCGATGCCCAGGACCGTGCTTGTCCCAGCCGCGATTCTAGCCATTAACATTATCGCAAAATAATGGTATGCTCACTGTGTTCGTCCTGCATCGTGAATGATTTCTGCGACGAGTCCAAGGCTCATGGCCATTGCTTGCAGCATTTCGAGGTGCTCATCAGAATCACCCTTGAGCGCAATTTTGGCTTGCCCGGAGCGTTCCCAACGCCGTACAGTCTATTGTCAGTGTCATAGGAGCAATAGGATCCACTTGCTTGGGGCATGCGTTTGGCAGCTCGCTTATAGCATGCGAGAGTTGCATGGCCTGCCTGCGCAGCAATTTTCCCCTTTGTCATTCTGAGGTCTTGCGAGTCAGTCTTAAGCTCAGCTTGTTTCAAGCATAGCAGACCTGTTCTGACGATCAGTGTCAGCTTGTGATTCTCGTTTGCAAAGCTCTGAAACGCGTCTGCAGCAGACGTATGATTCGAAAGAGCTTCTATAGCTTCATGATCACTGTCTGAGTCCGAAGCGAGCTCGATAGAATCAAGTGATTGTGTGAGCACAGTATACTTCCCAGCAGCATAGCCCGTGAGCAAGCAGAGCATCGCCGTCGCAGCGATGGCCTGCATGAGTTGACTCATTTCTATAACTAGTGTGTGGCAGATGTCTTCTGGACTGAATAAAATTCTGGATTTAATCTGAATGCTACAATAAGTTAAAAATCGGTCGCTAAATTTTTTTCTCCCGCGCAGCACCCGGAAACCCCAGCTGAATGGGAACCCAGGTGACTCCGCGTGCCTTTCGTTAGAATCAGCTCGAGCTGAGGCACTTCACTGTCCA
>QXDP01000250.1:0-40797 GCA_003717255.1 Protomyces gravidus | reverse complement strand
GTCTAGTCTTAGCTGGCAAGAGTGCTATACTCTTGTCCCCATTCGAAACAAGTCTTATCTGCAGCTACCTAGTGTGCGTGCACTCTTCTCCCAGAACTGAGTCTCCCGCATACTCGTAAATCCTTATAAGTTGTTACGATTTACGAGATTTGGGAGGTCTGCGCAATACCACCGCAGATCATGATGCGCACTTTGGCAAGGAGTACTCCCTGAAAGACTCTGCAGCTCTGCGACTGGACCGCGCCATCTTTATACTTCAACGAATCTGGCAGCAAAGATATTCCGCCCAGCCTTTCTACTAGCCGGTCCTTCTACACATACCAGGGCCATTACAGGCTACATTTTCGATCAGCGCCCACGATTGGCACAACACTGAGTATGCCAAGTCTGCTCAAGCTTCTGACTATCAGCCTGCTGCTGTACCTTCACTATGGCAACGGAGCGGCCACAGAAAAGAAATGGGAACAGTTGAGCGCGGGACGAAGGCTGACCTTACTCAAAGCTAAGCGCGACTTCATCGGGTGCTACGGCGCCGTTTTCCGGATCTCCAGGCTGCTCTCAATCCCGGCACAAGGGCCGGGTTGTGAAGGTGCCTGCGAGATTCTCCGATCCGCTTGGAAGAATGTGATCGCAAAAGAGTCTTTATTGAGGGATAACATGAACCTGTGTTTCACTGTCGGGCCGAATCCTCGGTATTCGGCTTCAGTTCAGGATCTCGGCCCACTTGGCGATGATTCTTGTCAAAACCGCCAGTGTAATTGCCGCCTAGACATACAGTTGTCTAACATCCACCTCTCGATACCGAAATCTGAGCAGGACAGTCCTCTTGTGACGCGGAGAAGAAAGGGGCAAATCGCAGGCATGTCCTCTGAGCAGAAACCGTTCGAGCCGTACGGAACCAAGAATTGGCCGTATAACTGCAATGCCTCAGGCTTTGCTCCGTGGCTACAGAGCCTTATGAATCAGTACGAAGTCCCAGGGCCATTATCGACCGGGGTTCTTGCCACCGTCACATTCAATGATGTGGTCTTGGACCTCCAATGCGATGAACTTACCCGGCGGCTTCTCCAGAGGCGGGTACGCGCAGAGGGCTTCTCGAACTCCTTAAAGAAACTCAAAATGAATACAATGCAGCTCAAAGAGAAAAAGAGGCGAAGAGAAAGCTGGAAAAGGCCAGCCTCGCCAACGCTGAGCATGCCCAAAGAAAGAAGCGGCCAAAAAAGGCCCACAAGTGTTCAACACGACCGCCCAGCGCCGAAAGACTCGTTCAGCTTTCGCAAACATGTCCAGCTCAAGGACCGGATAGTTTGTGTCATGTGCCTGCGCCAAATGAAGCAACGTCCTCCGCCCTGCCAGCAGATACAGCCCAGATTCCGGAGATGACGGATGAGGACTTCTGGAAAGGTCTTCTTTCAGATAGTCTTGAGGACCTACCATCGCTTCCGCCTCTGAGGGAGAATCAAGAAGAAGAATTATGACTTGCTCATATTGGTTGATTTCACCCATTCGTTTCTTCGACTTGAGCAGCCATCACAATTGATATCCGCGTAAGAGACTTATTTGCATCAGTTGGGCATTCTGACATGAGAATACAACTATTTTTACACAATAGAAATGGAACAGCAAGATGCTGCACCACATTTCCTTCGTCGAATGTAGTGGTCCAACTGTGGTCCCCGTTTTTCGCAGATAAGGGAATGCGTCATCCTCTTAGATAGCTACTTCCACAGCACATGGTTCCGGTGTTGCCTCAGTGATTCTGATTGAATCCCAGACATTTTTCGAGAAAGCAAGCGGATGTGGCCGCAGCCCGCCTAGAAGCCTATTGACACAGTCCTTCGTCATGCTCACCAACAGAAAATACGCCTTGGGCTAGCAATAGACGAAGTCTGGCCATGAGAAATAGCTCTAAAGACAGCCAATGTTATGATTCGCTTGTGGCTTCTGTGTGATTGACCAAGACTGCGGCAATTACATGTCGTTTTATATAGGCTTCTTATGGCCATTGCGGTAAGTCTGGGGTGGCGAATGCTCAACACCGCTCATGATTGCATACAATGGACACATCAAGGTGGACACCTTCATAAGTTGTAATCTTAAGCTGAGGACGACCTCATGACTGATCTGAGCATGGGATCGCGATGGCGTTCCTCATACAAGCTGCCTAGCTCGGACATGCTTCTGTAATTCTGAAGGATAGTCTGCGAGTAAATGAAGCAATGCAATGTTGAATGATCCTGGATGCCGGAAGTTGACTCGCAGGCCTTGCCTGCATCGAAATTCTAAGATGGCTCGCATCAAGCCTTTCTGAGCTCTTCCGACCTTGTATAGAATGTCAGGGGAAGCAGTTGTCGGTGTCTGATTTCATCAATGCCACAGAGACAAAAGGAAGGGAGAATTTCGCTTGTCCCTCCTCTGTCATAGCCATGAATTGTATAGCATGCGTTGCTGTCATCATCGTCGTAATCAGTGTTGTGCGGACACAAGAATCAGCGTATTGTCTCTCCCAGACGTGATTCAAAGCCAAGCACCTTCAATACACAGCAGATGATATATATGATCAAGCGTGGGCGACCGACATAGATCTGGCTGAGCACCCTACGCCGATGAGGCGCTCATACGAAATCCAGCGTGTCGTGGCCATCTGAACGCGCGAATGTATAGCCCCTGACTTTTGCACGTGCCAAGGATCCATTATTCGATGCATTGCAATTGGTTTCAGCTTGTCTTCAACAACCTCAGCTCTGCGCTTTTGGAACAGCGAGACTCAAAAGGATCCTATGCTTTCGGGTACATCCAGCTGAATCTCAAACTTCGAGATACGCCTCCTCTCGTCGCGCTTTTCTTCGAACGATCTTGCAGAAAATGGATCTGGCCCAGCTCATCAGGACGGACGAAGTCTATGAGCTTCTCAGCCGATACCTGTGGGAGACAGATCTCTTACCTTTGTTGCAAACGGGCCGTGCTACACGCGATGCAGTTAGATCGAGTCCTCATACGTGGCGCATAGTCGATTGCTCGCAATCCTCTTTGGGGAGAATCCAAACATTCTTCACGTATGCACGTGGTTCTGAACATCTCATCCAGAGCGTCTCTCTCGCCCGCACAGACGCCAACACGGCGGTAGGAATCATGAAATGGTTGGCGTTTTTGCCGGAAGTGCGACACATATGTTTGGCCGATCTTGGCCTGGTATATCGAATTAGTGGTATCAAGCACGACGCCTATGCAAACCCTATTTCGTGGTTGACTCATGCAAAGACTCATGGTTTGTTCCCAAAGCTGCAGTACGTCACACTCTTTGGTCTCAGTGACTTTTACCCTGGCATGGACAGCTTGAACGCAGAAAAGATCGTAAAGGAGCTCCAAAGTGTGGGAGTCGAGACAGATCTTGCATTTTGTGAGAGCCCAGAGTGCGGGGAAACTTACGATGGTAGCAAGGTGCTGATGCGCAAGAAGCCGATTTCTTGCTATGCTTGTGGCAAGCAAACGACTATTTGCAAGTACTGCAAGTCCTCCAGAATGTGCAACAGATGCGGTGTTTACTGGTGCGAGCGTTGTTTCTCGCCGATCGAGATGGATGGGTTTGTGCGTGTCTGTACAATCTGCGGCAAGTCTCAAGCACAAAAATATTCTGATGCTTCAAGCGATGTTTAGCCACTGAGTAGCTCATGTTTCGCATTCTCAATCGACCAAGAGCTAGGTCTGTCATATGTTTTCTTGTACTTTGACCATCAAAATGCCTGGTACAATGATCCTGACGCAATTGCCGGCACCTTGTATGGTCATTTGCAATTGTCGTGGCTTGTAGAAGTGTACAAACAAAGATGACCCATACGTCTATTCTGGTATGAGACCGAGAGAACGACACGATCATTCTTGATGTGTATCCATGGCTCTGAAAGACGAGGTGTACCGCACCAATGCAATAGCAGACAGCCCTTGGTGCTCTTCAGCCGATAAAGAGGTAGTGTTTGCAGTCGACTGCCGAAGGCACAGTAGGCCCAGATCTTAAGAAATCTCGCAGGTCTCGTAACTATTCAAAGTCCTACATGAGGAGTGCTGAGTTCTTCCGCATGATTGTTCCAGGTCGCTCTCTCGCTGCGTCATTTTCTGCTGCGACTCAATATTAGGCACAAGCACAGGCACATGCACGAGACGCAGGCTACACAATCCGACACAGCGCGATATGGTGCTCAATCGCACGAAGCTGCCATGGATGCGAGATGATAGAATCATATTGAGCCTCACTACTGGCGCGCATTCAGCAGATATGGTCATCCAGGCCTACGGTGACAACACTTGGTCACGCAAACATGCGCTCAAGACGCGCTGTGTTGAGGAACCGCCGGCTCATGCATTCAGCAAAGACCCATGGGAGCTATTTATTGGCTTTGAGAATATCTATAATCTCAAAGTCCGCGATGCCGTCAACTTCATACCGATATCGCAGGAAAATCGGAATCGTATCGTGCTACCGAATCTGCAGTTGTACGACCTGCTGGATAGGCCGGATGCGCATCATGATTTTGAGCCTGGAAGTATCTCTGATTCGTTGTATCAGATACATGTAATCGACAAGCATGCATTCAATATTCAGCGGTCCAAGAACCTCCTAAGACAGTTCCTCGACCTAGACGGCTTTTCTTGCTTTCGCTACCGATACAACTACGAGAGTGTCGATGTGGCAATCGGCATCGAGCTAGCGCAGTATGTGGATACTAGTATCATTGGCGATGATGTTCCTCCGCACAATGTACGGCTCAATCATCGCTTCTTCATCATTGATGCGGTACCAGCAAATACCTTGACAAAGGACATGGAGGCACGTATTGCAGGCAAAGCCCTCATCACCAGTCTATTCAAGTATATGGCTGGTGTATCACGAAATGCCGAAATCGAAGTCTTTATCTTTGTCGGGCGTGGCACTCGAACACGCTTCTATCGCATTGTGTTTGAGCCTGAGTACCTAGGCGACATCAGCAAAGGTCTTGAGCCTGCAAAGGGATCCGTGCTATGGCATGATTCTGAAGAGCTAGAATTGATGCGGAAGGAAGACCGTGTCAAGCTTGTAGATAAGCTGGAGCATATACGCAAGGCGATGCATGTACGGATTTAGACACGTAATGAATAATTTATGACTGCTGTCTTTTCCCTGTCGCGTCGCGCCCGAAAATCAAAACAAAGCGAAAGTCAACAATCGAAAGACAATTCGCTAGCTGTCTGCGAGTATCGCTGGCTGCTTCCTGCATGGCGGCCTCGAATGTGCTCATCAACTTTGACGTAAGGCCTGATGATCACGGAAAATTCTGACAAAAGGCGCTAGAGGCACAAAAAGAAAATATTGAGCCCATTCGACAAGGCAGATCGGTCCAAGCGCTTGCAAAGGTCTTTGCAGCAAATCCAGTGACTGCATCGGAAGTGAATGAAGCAAAGCAAACGGCTTTCGAGGAAGAGTTGAAGCTGTCACATGAGCTAGATGATCCGCTGGAAGTATGGATACGCTATCTAGGGTGGACGAAAGACGCCTTTCCCTCCGGCAATAACGCGCATAGCGGCTATATCGAGCTTCTTGAGCGCTGTTCAAAGCAATTCGTTCGCAGTACACATTATGCGAATGATCCACGGTATCTCAAAATATGGATTGAGTATGCGCGCTTCAGCGACGACCCGCGCGAGCTATTCTGCTTCCTTGCACGTAACGAGATTGGACAACAATTAGCCACATTCTATGAAGAGTATGCGGCATGGCTTGAAGGCAATGGACGGAAAGGTCAAGCAGACGAAGTTTACCAAATGGGTCTTATGGCGGGCGCGCGGCCTACAAGCCGTTTGAGACGCAAATTCGACGAGTTTTTAGCGAGGCTGGCAGCGAATCCGCCAGCTGGCGATGAAGCAAGGAGTCCACCGATTGCACAGGTGCGTGCTGCGCTCACAACAAAGTTTGGTGGTGTGACAGATGCGCAACAAGCACAAGCTACGCTGTCAAAGCCGAGTAAGCCAAAGCTCATGATCTTTGATGACGCCGAGGCAGCAGCTGCGCAAGCTGTGGGGACTGGCGGCTGGGGCAGTATCGGTACGCTGCGTGATCGGAAAAAGGAAAACACAGTCGAAACTCGGACGATGCAAGGGGAGAAATTCAAGCAGCGTGGAAGCCTTGCTCCGGCGTCACAGAAGTTGGCAGTCTTTGTGGATCCAGCTGCTCCAGTCAAAAAGGCAGAACGTGTGGCTTGCGATTTGGAAGCAGTCTATGCGATAGAAGGCGAAGAACTGAGCTTCGAAGAGCTCAAAGCACAGAGCATGGGCTTATTGAACCACGTTTGGCCGCTGGAACAAGTCTCGGAAAGTCCAAAAGTTCATGAAGATGTCTACGTCTCTGTTATGGATGCAGACTCGCCGATCAAGGACAACTCGCGCACCAACAAGTCAAAGATGATGGCTTCTCCGACCATCAATACTAAAGCGGCAATGGATGACATTCTGGACTTGTTCAACAAACCGCTCAAATATGAGCAATCCGATGCGAGCTCAGATTCTGAAGAGGATGATGCCGATGATGAGCCGACCAATACTTTCCCAGGAAACGCAGCGGGTTGGGCCCCTGAGAATGCAGAGGCCACCACTGACTCGCAGTATCAATCTGACGACTCTTCCGATGAAGACGAGCCTGCTCTTCCAGTCTTGAGCGAAAGCGAAGACGAGCATGATCCTGCTGCGATTTCATCAGACGAGTTGACAGCATCTAATTTGCTGGACAAGCAAGTTGAGAATGACATGCATCTTGACCTGCCCGCAGTTCCAGCCACACCACAGCCAGAAGTCAAGCACAGTACTCGTCTGAATATGATGACTCCGATCACAGAAGATACTGAGAATCTCTTGCTTTCAGTAGTCAAGCCTCGACCCTTGGCCATCGCTGAAGAAGAAGCGGACCAAGCATCTGATCATGATGACCCGCTCTATAGCTCGCCCTTTATCGAACATCCAGTACCGCGACCGACTCTTATGGATCAGCCGGCGCCCAAGAGACCAGCATTAGCGCAGCAACTCAAGGCACAAGCTACTTCTGAAGCGATACCCGCGCATGAGGTGCCCTCAGGACCAGTCAAAGGTCCTCTTGTGCAAGAAATGCTTTGCAATCCCATGGACATTTCAGTCAGGCAACAGATTTTTCGCTGCATGTACCCGCAACTCGACTCATTCACTGGCTGCAATTTACATCCGAACGTAGCGTATGGCAAGAAGTTCGAGGCGATTGAAAAGTACATTCGCGCCCTCAACAAGCGCGGCGCTGGTGAAGCAACTCAGCACTTGGAAGTTATTCTTGACTTTGCCTCTCGTTATGCAATCAAGCGCAAACTGGGCGAAGGTGCGTTTGCTCCTGTATTTCTTGTGGAGAATATTTCAGGTTTGGCAGCTGGGAGTGTACGACGGAAACTTGAGGCTTGCAAGATTGAGCGTCCTGGCAGCGCATGGGAATTTTACATGATGCGACAAGCCGAACGACGATTGGGTATCGGCCGCGCTTCTCAGTCTCTTGCGCGTGCCCATGAGTATTACCAATTTCAGGACACATCATTTCTGCTCATTGACTTCAAAGATCAGGGCACAATCCTGGATCTTGTCAATAGCGCCAGGTCTGATGCAGGAGGTGTGGACGAAGTACTTGCTATGTTTCTGGCTGTTGAATTGCTGAGGGTCATGGAACAGATGCATGCAAAGGGTCTGATCCACGGTGACTTGAAGGCTGATAATTGCTTGCTTCGTTTCGATGCTGTCGCCGAGCAAGCTTGGTCTGCAGCCTACAAACGAGATGGCAGCTGTGGTTGGGACAGCAAGGGCGTTTCGCTCATCGACTTTGGCAGGAGTATCGACATGAGGGTGTTCAAAGAGGGTGTCCAGTTCATGGCAGATTGGAAGACCGATGAGCAAGATTGTGTGGAGATGCGGGAAGCACGACCATGGACGTATCAGGTCGACTATCATGGTCTTGCCGGAATTTTCCATTCCCTCCTTTTCGGCAAATATATCGAAACGTCGGTTGAGGCGACTGGTTTGGGCAAGAAGCGGTATACACTCAAGAATTCCTTCAAGCGATACTGGAAGCAAGACTTGTGGGAGCCGTGCTTCGACATGCTTCTCAATCCATTGCGGCATGCGGTTGCAGGTGAGCTGCCCATCAACAGCAAGCTACGAGAAGTTCGCGAGAGCATGGAAGCCTGGTTGGAGGCTAACAGCGAAAAGGGCGTTGGGTTGAGAGCTATGATTCGCAAGATTGAGACTGACTTATCACAGTCCAAGAAGCGGTGATTCTGATTATCGCACCATAGCAAGTAGCTCCCAAAGGCAAACCATCTGAATGTGCCGTGGCTTGTGACCTTGTGGCGCAGTTATCGTCAGCGCGACAAAACGCAGAGTGAGATCAGGCTGCAAAAAACTCGCGCGCGGGTCGGTCTATGGATGCGTGCGTCCTCGACCCTTTGTCGTATGTGGCGCCAGCACGTATCAAGGTTCTAGTGAAACCATGGTTACCTATCAAGCGGACTAGATTCGACAGCTTTCTGGCTCGACTGAAATCTGTCAACGAGGTTCGCCTGTCTGACGTACCTGCCGGATCACCAGAGGAGCTGGGTGAGTGACAGTGCTGGGCAAGCTCTTGCTGACGATAAAGGCTCATTCAATGCATCAGCATACCCGGCGGGCCGCATCATTTTTGAGTTCTGTACGGGCGTTGACAAGGACCATGACCATCTAGAAAGCTTTGAGTACTACAGGCGGATCTTTGTCATTCTCCTGGTCGCAGATGGTCAAGAAGGCCAGGTTGATGCAGATGCATGTGCTAGGAAACATGAGGAACTACAAAAGCAGGCCCCGACATCAATTTTGTCTCGGACGTGGATCTTTGGTATCGATGAGCAAGACGATCCGGATGCCTTTACAAGGATTGCAGAGAACGTGCATACGCATCAGCTGCGCGAAAAGATGAGTGATCTTGTTGCGATGCTTCTGGTCAAGTTCAATATTCTGGCAGGGGAACTACGACAGCGCTCAACCATCACCAGCCCTTTTGATCCTGCCAGTAGTTTACTCAAGACGACGGCCAGCAACCTATCAGCTTCTGCTTTATCTGATATGCGAATCTCTCCGAGTACATCTCCTGCACCTAATCGCAATCCACGCTTCACCCTGGCAAGCTCGGCGTTGACTGAAAGGGCGAAAATGCAGGGTCAGGGGCGCATAGCGAAAACTTCGGGCGATTTGTTCAAACTGTGCGGCTTTTACGCTGAGGCTGTCAAGTGGTACAATGAAGCAGCAGCCATATCCAAAGCCAATAGCGATCACCTTTGGTACGCAGCGGCTCTGGAAGGCATTGGCCAATGCTGTGTGCTCATGAATTATGCTGAGACGACCTTCACGATACCCTTAGCAGCCACGATCGCCGTACAAAAAGCCCTAGCAAAGGAAGGTAAAGACAATGCGAAACCGGAGCCGGAACCAGCCCCTGCGCCAGCAAAAGCTCTGGACTATGTCGATTTCATCCCAGATTTGCATAGCGCCATTCTGAATCTCTATCACCGTTCTACAGCTTTTCCACAAGATACGGTTCCGCCTTTGTGTATGGCGGAGAGTGCTTTGCGGCTGGCCAAATTTCTTGCAGCTGTGCACCTCGCCGGCGGATGGAATCGTCACGCTTTGGCTCACATTGTGCTAGGGCGGCCGTTTCCTCCATTGACACGGGGCTTCTATCCACCGCGTGCCGAAATCGCAGCCTGGGCTATGCGTGCTTACTCAGGCTCAAGTGAATCTTTGAATCTATCAGACAAGACTCATATCCTTGGAGGCCTCGCAGCAGTGCACGGTTCGATCAATTTCAACCGCAGACGAGCTTTTTTCCTGCGTGAAATAGTGCTTTGTCTGACCCCGGCGCTCGTACAGGCGCGTGTCACAGGCGCAGCTGGCATGGGTGTTCATCCAGCAGCTGGTCTGGCGATGGCTGACTCCAGCATCACATCGATACTGGCGCAGGTGGGCAAACAGGCATCACTGCATGCTTTGCTGGATGATTTGTGCTCTAGTTATGGTATACCAAAACCTGGCGATGCGCAATCCATCCAGTATCACGCACTCAGCGGCGCAGGATGGCGATCGCTGCAGTCAATTGTGCTGAAAGACTGTACCGCCATGTGCGAGGCCATTCCAGACCTTAAGGGAGTACAACGCTTTACGACCAGGGTTCTTGAGACGACCGCCACGGAGCTTGGACGTGATGATCAAGTCAAGCTTGTCTCGAACCTGCCTCGCATCGCTGGAGTTGCCAAGAAGTACGGCCTCCTAAATATGGATGTTGAGTATTGGGATCCTTTCCTTCTTCGGGATTGCGGGCTGTGTCCTTCGGTCTTGCCGACACCAGTGAAATCGACGAAGTCTGCTCTTGAGCAAGTCCGAGATCCGTTCTTCCTCTACAACCCCTATACAAAGCTGGCTCCTGTTGATGATCATTTGACGGTTGTACAGAATGAACCAGCCGAATTTCAGGTGACCCTTCAGAATCCATTCCATTTCGACATCGAAGCCATCAGTATCTCTTTGGTTACAGAAGGCGTCCCGTTCGACAGCATACCGACAACATGCTTCATTTATGCAAGATCGATGCAGACTGTCAGAGTCACTGGCTTTGCTAGAGCTGCCGGCCAGCTTGTTGTGAAGGGATGTCGCATCAAATTATTTGGATGCAAAGAGACGATTTTCAGGATAGTTTCACCGCCAACGAGACAGGACATGGCAGCATGGCATCAGGCTCGGGGTGGCGCTGGACGTCAGAAAAGGATGGGCCTGGCTGCCTTGCACGACAGGACCTCGGATTTATTGCCTCTGAGTCAATCCCGTGTGGTTGAAATTTTGGCGATACCGGCGCAGCCTAAGCTCTCGATCGTTAGTGCCAGTCTGGCTTCGCAAGACACTATTGCGCTACTGGAAGGTGAGCAGACTCTCTTTCAAGTCACTCTGGAAAATAATTCCGACGCCCCGGCAACTGAAGTGTCCTTTTCGTTCATGGATTCCACCACGACCGCATTACAGAATGCCATCAAAGGTAGAGGCAAGGCTATGCACGAATTGCATGAGCTCGAAACCTTTCTTTATGATCGGCTCGCGCTGAAGTACGCACCTGACGGCAAAGTCGAGATACCTTGTGGGTCTAGACGCACATATGATATCCAAGCTGTTGGCAAGCGCGGCCTCAATTCTGCAGAAATCATCGTCGACTACGGATGCACAGTTGGCTCTGACGACACAGTCTTCTCAAGGCAACTGAGATTACCCATCAAGGCTAATGTTTCGGGTTCGATCGAGGTGACTCGCGCAGACATCTCTCCGCTGGAGCACGCAAATGAACATGAAAACATCAGTGTCGAAAGCAGTGCACAAGTTCGCAAGTTGTTTCAGACACTACACAATGGAGGTTCACTGGATTTCTGTCTCCTTTCACTCATCGTGCGCAATCTGCATCAAAAGAGCCTGATGCTGACAGTGACGCTGGACAATCAATGTTCAGCAGGACCATACACCGTTGCAGCTTCATTAGCCCCTGGGCAGTCTGCATGTCTGCTTCTCCCGCTCAAGCGCGTATTTCTACCAGACGCCAGAGAACGACCCATCCCTTCCCGCTCGAAGAAGCAATTTGTGGTATCATCCAACCCTGATTCAGAACAAGAATCATTGAGCAGACAAGTCTTTTGGCATCGAGAAATGCTACTGTCGCGTTTGTCGGCGAGATGGTCCTCCGATCAGCAGAGTCATGCTCAAATTGATCCGAGCATTGCCATCGTCTCTGGCGAAGTCGAGCGACCTAGGTCAGGAACAGTCGAAATGAGAGCTGTCAGTATGTCGCCGCGGATGATGCGAGCCATGTCACTCAATCCGCTGCATTGTCACTTGTCACTACCTGGGCCGATCAAGACGGATACTTTTGCGAAAGTGCGGCTCAGTATAGTCAATCAGACCATTGCGTCAATCTTCGTCTCTCTGCAAATTTCTTGCAAGACTACTGCCTTGTATGATGCGAACCAGCAAGATCCATTTCTCGGACGCCCGACGAGCATGCACTCAGCCAAAAGTGTCAAAAGCGATGCCCCGAGCCAATTATCTCCGACACCACTGCTATTTCCAGGCTGTCCAGAGAATTTGTCGATCTCAGCGAATGGCACACACGATATTGAGCTCGATGTCCTAGCGCTGGACGCTGCCATCTTCCATGTCGTGTGCTACCTAACCGTGCAAAGTCATTCTGGGGGCACAAGTCTGGTGTCGGACGGCAGTCTCCTTGCCTCAAACGTGCTTCAAGTCAGTGTCGATGCCCTAAATGTGTAGATAAAGGCTGTACAGTATAAAAGATATGAGCAAACTAAAGAAGCCTTGACCATTAATAAATATGTGGTAGAAAAATCAACACTCTGCGAGTGTGGAAAGTAGCTTTTTGATGCGAGCATCGAGATCTGGGAATCTGAAAGGCTTTGTCACATAGTCGTCACTTCCGGCATTCATCATTTCCTGAATCTGCTCGGATCGTGCATTCGCACTGATGGTAATGACGGCCAGCTTGCTACGCATGACACGCTCAGGCTCATCGTTGTCCGTCGCCAGGTGCTGCTTCTTGTTGACTTCGCTGATGCCATCCGAGCGCCTGCGTTTGCCGGATGGAGTCGTGGCGCTGCCAATTGGGAGATCTGGAGTCTTTGTGGGCGAAACGGAAGAAGAGCCACTGAAACTTGAATTGAAGCGTGCTTGCAATTGTGCTGCAGGCTGTGCAAAGTCTTGCTCGTCGGAGCCGTCAGCTTCAAGCGGTCCGCGGTGCGTTGGCGTCTCAGGTACTGTCGGCAAGCTCCCAGTAGACAACGTTGAAGATTTACGTTCCCTCGGCACAATCTCGCCTTGCTGCTCCATTTTGCGCAATTGCAGCAAGCAGGCGAGACCATCGCATACAGGCATTTCTCGATCTAACAGGATGATGTCGAAAGAAGGCTCTTCGCGAACGATATTGAGACATTCAAGTCCATTGTTTGCGACTTCGACATCGTAGCCGGCTTTTTGCAACTGCTTCTGCAAGAGGCGCTGATTCAAGACATTGTCCTCGACAATCAATGCACGAATTTTATTCGTGACGTCTTGAGCTGGAGTAATTGGCTGAGCCGTTGGTTCAGAACGAGGGATCGCCGCCATGTTATATGGAGGAGCCGGTGACTCCGGCGATGGTATGAGCACTTCTGACGGGCTGTGACCAAGCGCCATGGGCCTTGTGAAATGAGCAAAGTAGTCATCAGTTAATGATTCCATTGGCGTTGTGGTTGTGACATGGCCGTCATCGCACGGAGGCGCGCGCAAATAGAACACAAAGCGTGTTCCTGGGGCACCGTCTGCTGGCTGTTCAGTGCGAATCTGTCCTCCTTGAAGTTCAGAGAGGCGTCTGCAAATAAATAGAGAAAGACCGGAGCCGCCGTACTTGTTGTGTGTCTTCGGACCTCTCTCTGTAAAGCGCTTAAACAAGGCATCTGCATCTGCTGAAGGCATGCCAGGCCCGTTGTCTTGTACAGAGAAGATGAGATACTGCTCAACAGGATGCTCAGAGCGCGCCGGAGTTGTCGCAGGAGTCTGTCCTTCCTGTGGCTGAGTCAAGGTTGCTACGGCGCCATGAATATCCATCGGGAAGGGCGCTTCACCAGCTATCCGGACTGCAACATTCACGAGTCTCTCAGTCTCACCGACCGCGGTACTTCGCGTGATGTGCTTGATGGCATTTGCAATGAGGTTGATGAGGATTTGTGACACACGAGCCGGATCGAACAAGCAACGCGTTTCGCTCGTGTCCGTCGGCAATGCGTTCGTATCAAGTGACAATCGAATCTGTTGTGCTTTTGCTTCTGCTGCAAACATACCTAGCACTTGCTGCAAGAAGTCAGTCACGACAATGGCCGTTGGCCGTACTGTCAAAATGCCACTGTCGATCTTTGAGATTGCAATCATATCGTCTGCGATACATCGCATATGACGCGCCAGCAAATCAATGTTGCCGAGCATGTCTAAGGATTCGGTGACAGCCGCCCGAATCTTTGGTAGAGAATCCTGCGAAAGCGCACCGTTCAGGCCGGCTGAAATGAGTTCTGCAGTCTGCCCGATTGCCGACAATGGATTCCGCATTTCGTGAGAGGTCATATCAATGAATGCCTCTTGCTGGCGTTTACTCTGTGTTGCATCTGCGATACGCTTTTCAGTCAGTATCTCGACTTGCTTGATTGCCGTAACGTCCATACAAAATCCGTGGAATAGACGCGCCGTGCCATCATCATTGAGTTCGACTCGGGTAGAAATACGCACCCATCGTTCAGTGCCGTCTGGCCAATCGTTTGCAGCGCGGTATTCAAAATTGAGAGGATGAAGATTCTCATACATGCTCATGAATTGAGCGGTGTAATGATCGATGCACGACTCGTGAACCCACGTTCGTACATCCTTGATCAACGAATCGATGCGTTCAAAGGACGGTTTCTTGGAACCAGCCAGAGTCCACGCAGCATCGTTGACGTAAATGACGGCGCCCTGTGCATCAATCAAGAAGATACCAGCAGGTGAGTATTTCGCCATATTTGTAAATCGTAGCTCAGAAGCCTGTAATTCTTTGGTTCGCTGCTCAAGTGCCTGTTGTAGTTCTGCACTGCGCGCGGCATTGAGGTTGGCGAGATCCTGGTGGTGCGCGAGTTGTGCCTTCATATGGCACATATTGCGAATTCCAGACGCGATGCGAGAGATGAGCAAGTCGAGGAAATCGCGATAGCTGCCATCGAGTCGTCGAGCAGGGTTGAGGCCAATGAAGATCGTTGCCAGCAACTCGCTTGTCACTTCTGAATTGATGGGGAAGAGTAAGCCTTCTCGACAATGCTTGCCGTCCTTGCCGGTAAATGCGTCCATGATTTGTGGATCTGAGATGTGGATTGGTGACGTTTGCTGGCTGATCTGATTCAGAAGTTGCGTAAGTGGTTGTGGAGCAGCAGTGCCAAGCGTGTGCTGCTGCGGTAGACTAGCTTGCGCTTCATCCTTAACACCAATTTGAATAACCTGCTGCGCGATCGAGTCTTGAACATTGTACACGAGTACTGACGGCAAGTCGAGCGGATTGACTTGAATCCCTTGCTTCAGATTTTCGAAAAAGTCTTCCGGCCGTGTTGCGTAGGTGACTGGTCGAACAATGGCCGGCATGGTCGCCACAAAGCATCGGTGGTTAAAGACCTGCTCGGTACAATTCGTCGCTGTGTTCATCACACCCAAACTCACGCCATTATCGTCGTCGATGGGAAAGAAGCTGTAATCGAAATATTGCTCCAACTCGCAGCCATCATCTTTATCGCTGAAGGAGAACCGCACCTCTTTAAAGTGAAGCGCCTCGCCGTTCAGGACGCGTAACATTTGTGGGCCGATATCAAGCATGAGTTCTGCCCAGCAATCTGGATGTCGCATCGGAAGCCCTATCGCGCGCGGATGGCGATGGCCTGCGATAAAAGAGTAATCGAAACTATCCTGTCAGCTTTCATCTTGTAGACAAGAAACCTTACTTGTAGAGAATCCGCAAATCGTGACCCCATTCAATAGCACACGCTGAATTGCAGTCAAACAGTGAATAGAGCGCGCGCCATAGCACATCCGGCCACGTCTCAATAGGGCCAAATCGATCTGATTCTGTCGCATAAACAAAAACATCCTTGACATGCTCGTATTCTGCTTGTGAGCGTCGTTTCGCTTTTGCAAGGCAATGCTCTTTTTTGCGCAGCGCATCACCTGTTATTGCGAAGGGCAAAGTTCGCTGCAATGTCAAGGCATAAGTATGCGGCCGTTCAGTCGCGGCTAGTGTGTATTCGCGCAAGGCCTTCATCTGGACAATTTGTATGCTTGGCGTCGCATCGCGTATGAACGACTCAAGTGCCGCCAAATCGTCCTCGCAGGCCGCTTCCCGGAAGGCATGATTGCTTTCGACGATGGCAATGGAGCCCGCTTCGACGCGAATGAGCGCCGATGGCAGCTTGGCAGTTTGCGATTTGTCGCTCATTGAAATGTCGAGTGCCGCCGGGGCTCCAATTGTCGCGAGACCAAGGTCAACGAGAGGTCCGATGCGACGGCCCAGCTGATCGAAGAGAAAGGGTCGCAAATGCGTCCGATTCTTTAGTGTAACGGTCGCCAAGCAAAAGCAACAGACCTAGGCGACACAAGTGTGGCAAAAAGAACGACTGAGCCCGATGTTTCTATCAGGGTTCTAGTGGATGGAAAATGGGGCCAGCTGTCAGTGCAGAGGGAGAGGTGAGTCCATGGGTCTCTGTGTGCTCTGGAACCGCTTCTCTGTGCTTTTGCAGTTTCGGGTGGAAGGATATTGGGCCTTCTGGTCGGCAGCAAGGGCGACGTGCTTGCAGGGATGAGATTGCCCTTGCGGAGTCTTGTATCCCTCTTGTTTGTGCGTCTAGACCACTTCCTGCCGCCGTTTGTCCCGTCCAGCCGCCGTACCAAGATTCGACAATGGCAGCTGTACAAGTGTGGAAAGTGGCTTGCAGGTTGACACGCCAGCCCGAGACAGATCAAACCTTGACTGAGTTGGCTGCTTGCGAGTCTGGGCCCCCGGAGCATTCAGCCACATTCGAAGGAATGAGCTGTCACCAGATCGTCGTAAAGAGCACTAGTATCACCCTTTCACCAGGTATATCCCACCCATGGGTCTTCTACCTCTTACAGATGCATAGGCTGCTTCATACTCGCCTTCTCGAAGCATCAGCCCAGCTGTCTTGTGTAATCTGACATATACCTGCAAAGACTCAGCTGTGCGGGCTCCTCGCTTACGGAAATTGAGCCAAGAAACCCGGGCCAGCATTCGGTGCCTGCCTCAAAATCACAACTTTCAAAGCCAAGACACATGCCGCTGATCTTGTTGCACCACTAGTCCTGCCTCTTGCGGAATATCACCTGGTTTCCATGACAAGCTGATGCACACTGGCCATAGCATGGTTCAACGGATCTTTGTATAAAACTATTGAAGAGATAGGCTGCACGATCTACCTGGGAGCCCGATTCAGGACTCTGGCAAAATGTGACTGCGTCGAGTCTATGTATAGAGCTTATCTATTCCGGGATCATGACCTCGTGAAGCCTGTCCATTGCTGGCCACGATTACGACAGTTTACGAGAGTACTATGCAGTAGATAAAGAGATGAACATACCAATACCTCAAGCAGGCCCGTCCTCCTCGTCCATTCCGTGATTTTTGTTCTCTTTCTCCCCTTTTTATCGCGCAACCAGAAGTTTCCTTCCTCGTCATCGCGCACCAAGGCATCTCTTTGCGCCAGACACCACACTAGCTAAATCAATGTTGAACAAGCTCTTTCTCGTCGCATCCCTCATCAGCTTCGCCATGGCCGCACCGGCCGCTCAGGGTCACCACGGAAACGCCGTCAATTATGGTACTGGCGGCGGCATTATTGGTTTCCTTGTCTTGCTTTTGGATATTTACATCTTCCTTGAGCTATTCAAGTCATCTCGCCCAGGAACTCATAAGCTACTTTGGTAGACGCGTTCAACGTATTCATGCGCATGCTAACGCTAGGGGCCTCGGTGTCTTTTTTTTCCCTGTACTCGGCGCTGCTGCCTACTTTTTGTTCGCCGATCGTGCCAAGTACAACTCCTACCAGACGATCGAAGATACTGTCTAGAGCACAGCCAGGCTTATTCATAAGTTGATATTTTATGCTATATGCGATTTTCATTATGGTTCATTAGTCCGCGTGCATGACTTCAGCCGGCTTGTCAAGGTTCGCCTGCCATAACGCTTCGGTCGCGTAGTTCGCAACACTGAGATGAGTATCACGCGACCGCTCTAGCAATGTCTCCATGACCCTTGCTTCCTTGACAACCTGCAGTAAGCCTTGTGTAATCGCAGCGCCAAAAGTGCCTCTATGCAAGCGGTACAAGACGCGTCCCAATGTGCGAATTGCAAGACTTGCTTGGGATGGCTGCGTCGAGCGTGCCAACAATGCAAGTTCCAGAATCGTGTAACCTGCTGCTCGTGGCGCATCTGCATGATGATGCAAACCAAGTGCTGCATCCACTTCACGACTTGCAAGAGGTGCCAATAACTCGCCTCGAAAGCCGAAGCGTATCTCACCAGGTGCAACAGCATCGCTCGTTGCTGGATGGTACTGGGCCGTGTCTTCGGCGTCTGTGGGAGGTTGCATCCACTGTAGCTTGCTTGGATCATGGGAGAGATTCGGAAAGTAATTTTCCTTCAGGTCTTGTAGGAATGTTTCTGAATCAGGATCAAGTGCGCGTGCTGGGAAATGGGTGCTTGTGTGACCATTGCTGGCAGGACTTGGCAAATTTTCTTCTCGCGCTTGACGGATCTCTTCCATGTTATTCGCTTTGGTATCACTGGCCTTGGGACTTCTTGCTGTTCCAATTGTTGGAACCTTGCGAACAAATTGCTCCTCATACACCTCGCCAACATCATCATCCTCCCCCTCATGCACAACAGATTCTTGCCGCCGTTTCTCTTCCTTGATGGCGGCACGACGTCTCAATGCCGCCACGACCCCAGGATCCAACTGAGCCATCAAGTCTTTCTGCTCCTGCTTCAGCGTAGCTTCAGACATACCTGCCACTTTTGCCGCATTCTCACGTTCTATCTCTCCGGCAAGAGTAGTTGCATCCCCGGGTTCTTGCATGTTCCTGTCGTTTCTCGTAGCTGTAGCGCTTGATTGAGCTTGTCGAGCTGCACTGCGTGCGCGCCAATCAATCTTTCTCGGCTTTGGTGAATCACGCGGCCGTACAGGATGGGTAGACATGGCCGAGGGTGCCTGTACCGGACGCTCGAGAATATCGCCCGTGACGGCGCCCGATGAACGGCTCATAGTCGCGTCTACATCGAGTGTGACGCGGCGTCCTGCTGGAAGGACATCTTGCTGCGTTGCATCTTGGCGAGAGAGCTTGAAGCGTGATGGCCCGCGTAGTTCGGCCATGCAGCCTATCCGAGCGAGAAATACGAAGCTATCAAGCAGCCTAGTTTGAATGCCAGAGCAAGAAAGTTATGAGCTAGTAAAGCAGCAGAGCAGTGATAGACAAGAGAGTAGAGCACTGTTCAAGTTGTTCAAGCGCAAAAGTCGAAAATGTCGCCAAGACGTCAGACCGCAACAACCAGACAATACTTGGCGGAGAAGCAGAGGCGCAGGCTGAAACGGCATCAGACAGCTGTCTACATAATCAGCAAGGCTTTTCTGTACCTGTACCACTATGCAAGTCCTCGAATGGGCTTTCGGCCGCAGCAAAACGCCAGCAGAGCGACTTCGTATGCATCAACGTAGCCTAGAAAAGTCACAGCGCGAACTTGAACGCGAGCGCGTCAAACTTGAAGCGCAAGAAGGGCGCTTGATTGCTGAGATCAAGAAGTCTGCACAAGCAGGACAAGTCTCGGCGGCAAAAATCAAGGCTAAAGATTTGGTGAGGACGCGGCGGCATATTGCAAAGTTTTATGCGATGAGGACGCAATTACAGGGTGTATCGTTGCGTATCCAGACGATGCGGAGTAACGAGCAAATGGCACAGAGTATGAAGGGTGCGACTCGTCTATTGGGCGGCATGAATCGCAGCATGAATATGCCGGCGCTCAGTAAGATCGTCGCTGATTTCGAGCGCGAGAATGAGATTATGGATCAACGGCAGGAGATGATGGATGATGCGATTGATGGTATGTCCTGCAATCGGTACTCGCAGTAATGCTAACATCAGACACGATGGAAGATGATGAGGAAGAGTCAGATGAGATCTTGAATCAAGTGCTGGACGAGATTGGCGTTGATCTCACTCAGAAGCTAGGCGAAGCACCGCAGGGCTTTGCAGCAGCACAAACAGAGGCGCGCGTGCCTCAAGCTCAGGCAATGGGAAGTGGAGGTGCTTCTGGCGGAGGAGCTGAGGACGACCTGATGGCGCGTCTCAATAATCTCAAAGGCGGCGGCGACTAGCATGGCTAGCAGGTGTCCTTTCGGCCGAGATATTTTGCGACTGCTTTAATCTTTTGTCTATTTCGCTTTTCGATATCGTTTGAGCCATGTAGAGAAGCCGGCCAGCTGCCCTTTATCATACAAGCAGTAGACATGCCGGAGAAGATGCTGTGTGCACTTGCATGCGGCACAATGGGGCGGTCCATTCTATCAGGTGTGCTGGACGCCTTGAAGGAAGCAGAACGGTCAAGCGACAGTCTTTCAGCATCAGTCTTGTCCATCAACGATGCTGCATCAGGCGAAGAGCCCCTCACAGCCCCGAGCGTATTCAGTGCTTGCGTCAAACGGGCCGAGACTGCCGCCAAGCTTCGAGAGCTATTCGGTGAATCAGTGGCCGTAAGTAATGGCGCGAAGGCGAATGCAGAGGCAGCTGCAAAGGCCGACTACGTCCTGCTAGGATGTAAGCCGCAGGTTGCGCGTGATTTACTCACAGAGCCGACTATGGCGGCAGCGTTGAAGGGCAAAGTCGTTGTATCCATCCTGGCAGGCACGACAATTGCTACGTTGCAAGGCTTCTTGCCAGACAGCAAAGTCATTCGTGTTATGCCCAACACGCCCTCCCGTATCCGTCAGGGTATGTCGGTAATTGTATCCGGTGACGGTGTGTCAGCTCAGGAACTAGACGTGGTATCATGGATTTTCAAGCAAGTCGGCAAGACACTTGTTATGGATGAAAAGCATATCGATGCGGCAACGGCGCTGTGTGGCAGTGGGCCTGCATTCATGGCTGTCATTCTGGAGAGTATTACGGATGGCGGTGTCATGATGGGCATTCCACGCGCGCAAGCGGAAGAACTAGCGGCGCAAACGATGCTAGGTACCGCCGCGATGGTGCAGTCTGGACAGAACCCGGCGTTGATTCGAAATGCTGTTGCGACGCCAGGTGGATGCACGATTGGAGGACTTCTTGAGATGGAAGATGGCAAAATCAGATCAGTCTTGGCGCGCACGATCCAAACAGCATCACAGATTGCGACCGCATTGGGTAAGAACTAGACTTGCTCGCTTTTCCTTGTAAATCAAACGCTATGTAATGCTTTTAGTGCAACAAATCTGGTAGACGTTCAACCTTGATGACATGGTTGCCGACATAGAGAATCGGGACTCCTGGTATTTTGCGAATACGCTGCTTCAAATGCAAATCGTTGCTAGCGACGAGGTAGCAGCGATTCTGCAGGCAACGGTCGACGAGGCAGTCATCGGCATAGGTGCCCTTATGTGAGCACGTCAGTCGCTCAAACCGTGGATCCTTGGCAATCTGTAGCGCCAGTCGAAACTTTTGACCAAGCTTCTCGAGTTCTGCGAGAACACAGTCTGTGATGCATGGTATGCACTTGGCCAGTAGCGTATCCATAAGTCCACGCACCAAGTCAATCTTATTTTTTATGCAAAAGTTGATGAAATTTGTATCGACCAAGACGCGATACGGCGGATGCAGCGCATTATTGAATTGGAAAAAGAGCGATGAGGCGACTTGCGGAATCTCGCGCACGACATTGCCTTCTGAGTCTTTCCGCACAGCTGTCTTTTCTGCTGCAGGCTTTTTTATGCGCCCGTCTTTGAGCGATATGAGACGTTTTGTTTGCGCAAACTTGCGCGTTGTCTTGGCTTTGCCCATGGCAGCAAGGCTGTGAATAGCAAAGTGAAGCTTGTATTTGAGCAGATAAGGTCGATGTCTTCCTGAGAGCAAAAGCAGGTTGAGCGTTTTCAGATCGCCTCGTGGTCGTGAGAAGAATTTCAACCTCGACATCCGGTGAGCAAGAATCTCACGAAGACATGTCCATCTGAATGTCTCTTTCTTTTTCCGGATACCAGCCACAAATGCTATCCCTGATTTCCTGATCTTCCTGACTTCCCTTCCTGACTTGCCCTGATTATGATTGCGCGTTTCTCTCCACTCCACGGATCCAACTCGCCCACAACCACACACAGTCATCACCCAACTACACCAAGAGAAAGCATGAAACTCACAGCATCCGCACTGCTCTTTGTCGCGGGATACGCAAGCGCAAACAGCATCAAACACACAGCGATCGATGAAGCGCCCCTCATCTCATCCGTCCACGCAGAAACCATTCCCAATGAAGTGCGCCCTAATCGCAACACGTGAAATCGGTTCACTAACGCATCTAGTACATTGTCGTTCTGAAAGATCACGTCAAGGACAAGGCCGTCGCTGATCACCACGCATGGGTCAAGGCGCTCCACGTCGGCTCCCTCCTGAAGCGCGATGGCGCATCAGTGGAGACGAAAGGGATCGATGTCATGGGTGGACTCAAGCACATCTACGACGACTTGATTGGCTTCAATGGCTACTCGGGACGTTTCTCAGAAGATGTGATTGATGCGCTGCGTAAATCGCCGGAAGTCGCATACATCGAGCACGACTCGATGGTCTATGCGCTTGAAGACCAGCCTGTCGGTGTGCAATCCACGGCGCTTGAGAAGAATGCGCCATGGGGACTTGCGCGCATCTCGCACAAGGAGTCTCTTGGCTTCAGCACATTCAACAAGTACCAATATGATGCACGTGCCGGCGAGGGGGTCACGGCTTACATTATCGACACGGGTATCAATGTCGACCATATTGACTTTGAGGGTCGTGCGCGATGGGGCAAGACAATTCCACAGGGTGACCAGGACATCGACGGTAACGGTCATGGTACACACTGTGCTGGAACTGTGGCTGGTAAGACTTACGGTGTTGCCAAGCATGCAAACGTTGTCGCCGTCAAGGTATTGCGCTCAAATGGCAGTGGCAGCATGTCAGACGTCTTGAAAGGTGTCGAATGGGCCGCCGCTGATCACCTCAAATCGGTTGCCACTGCCAAGAAGGCCGGCAAGAAGCACAAGGGCTCAACTGCCAACATGTCGCTCGGCGGTGGCAAGTCTGAGGCACTCGACCGTGCGGTGAATGCAGCCGTCTCTGCTGGTTTGCACTTTGCCGTCGCTGCTGGTAATGATAACGCTGACGCTTGCAATTACTCGCCTGCTGCAGCCAGCCGCCCCATCACTGTGGGCGCATCCACATTGGGCGACGACCGCGCATACTTTTCAAACTTTGGCAAGTGTACCGACATTTTCGCCCCGGGTCTCAACATTCTTTCTACATGGGTCGGCAGCAAGTACGCCACCAACACCATCTCTGGTACATCGATGGCATCGCCACACATTTGTGGTCTGCTCAGCTATGCCCTTTCCCTGCAGCCCGATGAGGAGTCTGGCTTCTCGACTGGCATCACACCCGAGAAGCTCAAGAAGCGCATGATCGCCTTGGGCTCACGCAACAAGCTGAACGATATTCCAGGCTCGACGCCCAACATTCTCGCTTACAATGGCTTTGACAGCAAGGAGAATCCATGGGTTGTGAAGGATACAGAGTCGGCCGATGAAGTTCAGCCTCAAGTGCAGGACGGTCTGCGCAAGATGCTCGAATCAATCAAGGAGTCGCAGACGGACAAGATTGCCGAGTTTGCAAAGAGTGTCACGGGGGAATTTTCTGAGGACGTTGAGGCATTGCAGTCGGCTTTCGAAGAGCTTGCCGAGGAGGAGCGTTCTGCGATTAAGCACACGAAGCACAAGCTGGCACGTAAGGCTAAGAAGGCCAAGAAGATGGCTCAGAAGCAGGCCAAGAAGTTGTTGAAGTCTGGCTTGTAGGCCACTTACTCTTGGTATATGCCATGCCTTTAGTTTATGGAGTTGATGCGTTACTTTGTTCCTCATGTTTCAGTCTTTCGTAGTCTCTAGCAGACATGTTCATCATCTAGCTGCCGCCATTGCTGCTACTACTACTGCTATTACTACTACTTGATACAGTATCCGCAGTCTCTTTCGCCGGCGCGCCATTTATGATCTTTGACTTTTGCAAGAGCTCTGCGACCGCGAATCGCTTTGTCGCTGATATCGGCCGGCATGCTTCGATCCGTACCACATCGCCGGGTCCTATACTGTTTGTCTCATCATGCGCCATGTAGTCTTTATGCAGTGTGATGGTCTGTCTCATGAGCGCACGTCGCATAGATTGGGAACATACCTTGAGCACTTTCGGGTGCTTTGTCTGGAATGCTGTGCGCACCTTGACGGTCTTTGCATTGAGGGCCGATACCACGATGCCTTTGAAGGACTGCCTCATCCGTTTTAGTTGTCTTTTTGGTGTATGGATCTGGTTCGAGTGTGAAAATGTGCGACGACGAGATATACTCATCAGTATACCAATACTCTGATCGCTGCTGTGCTAAGGCTATAGAGAGATGGTCCTGCTACTAGGCCAGCAACTGCCAGACGGCAAGAAGATCCAATTCGCGCTTCTCGCATTCTACGGCATCGGCCATCACACAAGCCTAGAAACACTCAAGCAACTCGATATCCCACCGAACACACTCGTCTCGGCACTCACAGAGCAACAAACAACAAGGCTCGGAGCGCATCTTGCAGGCATGACGATCGAGTCTGATTTGAGAAGACAAGTGAGGGCGGATATAGCACATTTGAGACAAGTCGGAACTTATCGAGGAAGACGGCATGCAATGGGCTTACCGGTGCGCGGACAGAATACGCAGAATAACTCAAAGACTGCAAGGAAGCTTAATCGCGTTGAGCGAAGGGGATATATGACGGTGGCGAGGACGATACCTGTGTGGCAAGTACAAGGTGGTCGTCTCCTGGGTATGCTCAAGTCTATCGCGCGGTTTCTTTGACATTCTTCATCATCATGGCATATCTAGCAAGCAAGCGCTATCTCGGTCCAATCTCATAAGCATTCGGCTTGGCCTTTTTCGTCTCTGTCGATTTCGAGGACTGATGCGCTTCGTCTTGGTGCTTGGCATCAATCTTGTCCTTGTTTTCTTCGTCTTCTGTCGTCGCATCTTTGGACTTTCCTTCCTCTGCATGCTCGTGTTGGCAGGCATCGCCATGAACACGCCTATCATTATCATGCCTTGACGCTGCCTGCTTGCCCTTGCGTTCCTTTCGCTCCTTGCGCTTCAATCGGGCAGCAGCGCGCCTCTCTCTTCCTTCATGCCGCGCCCGTCTAGCCTCCTCACCCAGCGCTTCATCGCCGTCGCCCTCAGACCCACTACTCGATGACGACGACGAAGAACTTGACGACGACTCTGATGAACTCGAGTCGAAATGTCGCGGTCGATGATAGATACAACAAATCTTGGAAGACTTGCGGCCCATGCCTTCATTATCGACAGTCTGCTGTGTCCATTGTACGCGCCTGCTTCTTAAGTGCTCGCCGCGCAGACGTAGCGTACCTGCGACAGTGGGCGTCGGAAGACTTGGTGATGCATCGCGTGATGTGCGTGTTGAGTTTGGGTCAGAGAGGGGAATCTCCGTGATTGTCTGCGATGCGCCGACTCCTGGCGCGATGGCCTGGCGATGTCGATGCATGCGATGTGATGTGATTACTTGGTCTCGAAGGATATCTTGTTGCTTGTCTTGTCTTCGCACTTTAATCGCAACAATCACATGAATGGGAATATATGCAATGCTATGCAATGCTATGCTATGTCACTCGTTCTGACTCTTTGCAGACAAGAGGCCAGGTATCACTTTATCCTGGCAAAAGGCCTGCGCTTGCCGCGTACCGACACTCAAGTCAAGCCATCCGATGACTGCAAGCAAAGCATCGCTCTGTGCTCTAGCCAATCCACTCGCCTTGAGATCCTTCGAATTCGCAGGTTTCCAACGTAGCAGCGATGCATCGAGACCTAATGTACCTGCAACAGCAGCTAGATTATAATGCCCGAGTGTGTCGAGCAGAACTGGTTTATAGATTGCATTGATGTCCTTTCCTGCAATGGCCAGCGGACTCTGTGATGACCGTGAAGCAAGATGCAGGCATAGAGCAGCATGCAGTGTTCTCGTGCCCATAAAGGCGAGTTTGTCGTTATACGGCGTTTGTCCATGGTCGTATGACTTGTGTGTAAAGAGCTGTAACGCGAGCGTGTCTGTCACTTGACGATTCGCTTCTTGCGGTAAAAGCGTCTTTAAGAATGTGCGAAAGTCTGCTGGGTTGCTCTTGACCGGATGAGCTTGTTCTTGACGAGCGCCTTTGAGTGAGTGCGCGGATTTTGGTCTATACGCGCGAACGCCTCTTATACAAGCTGTCGCCGTCCTCCCTGAACAGATCCATGACCTGTGCATCCTCTCTTTGCCTTTCCTTCTCGCACCAGAGCAGATATAGTCCCTTCTTCACCTTTGTTAGATGGTCGCAAGTCAGAAAACTTCAAATCTCAAGCACAAGACATGAACACATCCCATGCAGCGAGCTTCTTCAGGAGCCAGGATGCACAGGACAAGGCAGCACGGCAAGCGGTCAAGTCAAGCAATACACTCGGAAAGCCATCTACCTTTCCGACCAAGATTCTGAGCATCACAACGGATCCTGCAGATGAAAAAGTTCTCTACATCACTGAATCCGGCTCAATTGCGCGACGTGTCAACGTTGAGACGGGCGAGACGCAGGTATTTCGTGGACATACGGCACCAGTGACATGCGGCATCATTGCAGGCGATCTGTACGTGACTGGATCATGGGACAAGACAATCCGAGTCTTCGATAAGCATACGAGGCAGTGTAAGCATGTTTTGCAGGGGCATACAGATTTTCTCAAGTGCTTGCTCTATGTGCCTGCTCTTCAACTGCTTATTTCTGGCTCAAGTGATCGTTCGATGCGCGTCTGGTGCTTGAAGGACTTTAAATGTCTTTACAGCATTCAGGCACATCCAAGAGCTGTTGAACAGCTATGCATTCTTCCTTCAGAGCAAGTCATGAGTGCCGGCTCGGAGGGCTCTCTCAAAGTATGGCAAATCACGAGAGAAGCTGGTACGCCTGTAGGTGAGCCTTTCTGGGGCCACGATACAGGCATCAACAAGCTCCTCGTCGACGATGAATCTCTCTTCACTGCTTCTAATGACCGCTTTGCAAGGCAATTCGCTATCGAGGGACTTTGTTTCAAAGAAGAAGCCAAATTGGCACACCCAGACTATGTACGCGATATCCTCGTCTACGGACCCTACATCATTACTGCCTGTCGCGATGAGCATATTCGCTTGTTTGAAGGAGGAAGTGGTAAGCTCATATATACCCTCGAAGGACATTTCAGCGAAATCACAGGACTTGCCATCTTCGGTCAAACCCTCTTTAGCGTTTCAGTTGATTGCACGCTGCGTCGGTGGGATCTGACAACAGTAGGACTCGCAGCTCATGTAGCCGAACAAGCAGCTTGGCAGCCCACAACACAGCCGGAAGTCCAAGAAGAACTCATCAGTGCCGCAGAACTTGCTGAATTGGATGAATTAATGAGTGATTAAGACACGTACATGCGACCCACGGATGTCAAACTTCTTTCATCATCGCTGACCATGGCGCCTGCAACGATGCCAACCATATTAGCGGCATTCATGGGCCCGAAAGCACTGTATCGCTCGATATACGATGCGCCATCGAGGAATTGCAACGCTTGTCTAAATTCGCTCAGATACTGGTCCGTGCTAATCCCAACAAAGGCGAATTCAGTCACCCAAAGTGGGTACTGCGGGAAAGCAGCGTGGAACTGCTGCACGAATGCGATAAAGTCATTCGCTGAACCACCGTACCAGTGAATTGGGATGAAACTGATGCTCGCCTGGCAATCATTACATGCAGCGAAGAATTTTTGCAACCAATTGATGCCCCAGTACTCACCATTCCCATTCGTGACGGCAGGCGCACCTAGTTGGGTAGTGGTACAGCGTGAGCGAATAGGGTTGAAATACTGTCGCCAAAGCGAGATGGCACCGTCAAGCGTCTGATACGTGTCACTACCGACGAGATCGGGCTCGTTAAAGCCAAGCAGGTGTTGAGGACATCGCGAGCCGTCCAAGGGTAGGTACGTCGCAATTTGCGAGACACGATCAGCTGAGCGGACCATGGGCACGTATTCACCGGAAAAGTAGGATTCGCGTGGATCCCAGAGTTCCCAGTTGTAGACCCAGCTTTGGGAATTGGCGAAGAGGGACCAGCTTGATGATGGATTGTTCCAAGGCCAGGCAAGGCCACGCTTGGTTGAGGCGGACTGAACGGGCTGTGGCTCTGGCTGAGGTGCTGGCTGCTCGACTGGTTGTTGCACAGGCTGTTGCACAGGCTGTTGCACAGGCTGTTGTGCTGGCTGCTCGACTGGCTGTTGAACCGGCTGCTGAACCGGCTGCTCAACCTGCGGTGTCGGTGCAGGCGCAATCACAACAGGCACCCGTGTCGTCGTCGACTTTGGCACCGGCAAAATCGCAAACTCCACCTTCTTATACGCACTCGATCCACCTGCTCTCACAGCAGTACTTTGCAACCCGACATCTGTCCCGAATCCAAGCAATTCACACACCAAATCACTATTTTGCGCGCCAGAAACTTGTAATGCGGCACACGCTGTATCGGCATCACAAAAAGCTTTGCATTGCGCGGTGTTCTGGTAGCCGTAGAGTGGAATGCTGCGGATGGCTGCTTGCGCTGGAAAGCCGACGTTTGTACCTTGATGTAGTGTGCTGTAGCCTTGCAATGTCGATGGTGTTTGACCCATGTTGGGGAATGCTAATTGCCTTCATGATGGACATTCTAGACAATAAGAACAAGTCTCTTGCTGGAGCCTGATGCGATTCTGTGCGTGTTGATGCCAGATCCGGGGGAAGCATCGCGCGAGGGAAATTTTCAGATGGACAGCTTGTCCAGCCACGTTGTCGTGAAAATGCCATTGCGATAGACGGAAGCGACTGTGGAAGCGGGTAGAAGATTCTTGGGCTCTTTGGCAGGTGACGCATGCGATTGCTGCCAATGTCACAAAGTTCATGGACGGGAAAGGACTCAAGTCGCTCAATATCGGTCAAAATACTCGGATATAAACAATGTGTGTATCATGTGAATGCTATGCAGCCTAGTCTGAGAAGAGAGTAGGCAAGAACTTCTTCAAGTCTTGCTTTCCCTTGCCCTCGTCGAGCTTCTTGTGCTCACTTCCAGCGAATGCCTTGGTGTAAGGGTTGAGTCTGAGTGCGACAGCCTTGTTCTTGAGTGGGTTCTTCTTTTGCACCATCGTACGCTTCACGAGTGGGTTGCCCTTTGCCTTGAGAACAGACTGGATCTCGTCAGAGTTGATGAGACGTGTGACGTCCGAGTTGGCCATGATGTGCTGAGGAAGGACGTAGCCAGACTTCATCTCGGGTGACCAAATGCTGTCAAGCAGAGAGAATGCACTCTGTGTCCAGATGCAGAATCGACCAAGGTGACCACCTGGTGCGAGCTGGAGAAGGTTGAGTGTGCGCACATTAGCGACCTCAACACCGGGAATGTTGCGGAAAGCCTTGACGAGACCTTCATCTGTGTCGTAGATGACAAGCGGACCACGACGCTGTGTGAATCGCCTGTTTCGGAGCTTGCCCTTGCCAGCACGGACCTTTTTTGATGCGGTCACCTTGAGGACATCACGGTGTGCCTTGTGCTCTTTGAGGAAAGCAACTGCCTCCTTTGTCTTCTTCAATGCCTGCACATCGTCACCCACAACAAGCGGGCACTCTGCGAGCTCCTCAATGCGGTGTCCGCGAGCCAAGACAAGCGAAGGGATGGCCGAGGCGGCGATGGCTGATGCAACGGCGAATCGCTTCTGGTTCTGGTTGACCTTGACGTGCCACTTGCGGTAGACTTTAGTAGGAGCAAACATGCGTCCTCCACGGCACATGTTGCCGAATGCTGCCTGACCAGCACGGTGAGTACCGCCACCAGAGACACGCGGGATACGTGCAACAGCACGACCGGTACCCCATGATTCTGCGGAAGTCTGGCCACCTGCCTTGGTGCTCACTGCGTACGCCTGACGCTTGTTCTTGGCCATAGACGTGTGCACCTGCTGCACGACATCTGGTCGAATGGGTGCCTTGAACACGGCTGGGAGTGCGACTTGGCTGCTGCTTGATGCGCCGGAGTAGACATTGACTTGCGGCCGTGATGTAGACATGGCTATTCCCTTGCTGTACCTGCGTTGATCCCCTTCTTCCTTCTCGTCCTTGATGCGATTGTGCGTTCAAGTCGAATTACAAGAAAAAAAGTTTGTTGATTGAATTGTGACTGCGAATTGATAACATAAAAAAGAGAAGTCACAGAATATCGAATTTGGAGATACTAGTGTACAAGCTGTACAGCGGCAGCTTAGTCTGTTTTGCTCAGAGAACTGCTCGTCCGTTTGAGAGGCTGCCCAGAGGTGCGCAGTCGTGAAGAGCGACGAGGCAGCAGCATCATCTCGGCAACACGCTTGTCCATGCCCTGTGCCGTGTCCATCTCATCTATGCTGCCACCACGGCCTTGTGAAGCATGATCATTGCGCTGCTGATGTGAAGAACCTTGGTCATCTCTGTGATGCCCTTGGCGTGGCGTCAAGGGGCCAACGGACTTTGTAGGTATGCCCAACACTGGCATCGCCTCCTGACTCTCTCGTCGTTCTGATTTACGTGAGCGATCAGACTTGCGTGGTGTCAAAGGAACACCAAATCCAAAACTGCCAGCTCGCATCAAATCTGGCCGGCTCGTCGCTTTTGTATGCTCATGCGCCGCAAGAAATGCAGATGAGGCAGCAGCAGCGGCTTGATTATTGCGAATGCGCTCGCTTGATTTGCGTGGCGAGCGCGGAGAGGTCGCATCCGTTGCAGGTGGATCAAATGCAAATGTGCGCTCATCATATGGGCTATGCAGCATTTCTCCCATCACGTCTTGTTGCTGCTCCCTGCTTAATTGCTGATACCGCTGATTAAAGAATCCAGGCTGAGCATCGGTCAACAGACCCATCGGATTGTATGCTGGAGCATTAGGCGCAACATGCGGCGATTGCGGTTCAGGTGCGTTCCTGCGTGCAAGAAGCAAGAGGTGCTTTCGCGTTTGTGGCAACGTATGCGGCCATGCTTCTGCGCCACCGGCAGTCTTGATGGCCCGCTTGGAGACACGCGAGAGCAGTACAGGCGGCGGCGCAGAGGGAACAAAGGGTGGATTCGCATGCGTATACGTCGTCACCTCGAGATCCCAGATGCGCGACAGAAGCATCTCTTGCGCCTGCGTCCATTCATTCTCGCTACCACTGCCTTCTCCGTCGCTTGAGAGCATCGAGGTGGTAGACATGGTCCGTGCGACATGCGGGCGATGCGTATGCGACGCTGAGGAAGCAATAGACGGTGTGCGCAATGCCGCATTTGTCGAGTCGGCTGATGCAGAGTATGGTGGCACATTAAGATGCAAGTCTACAGTGCCTCCACGGCGCATGTCAGTTGAGCGCTGTCGTATACTGACGTCGATTGACAAGAACCGCCTTTGTAAAACTCGATAATAGGCTCGCTTCCTCTCTTGTCCTCCTCGACTGATGGTATGGATCCTTGGCCACCTTGGATTTGTTGTTGTCGAGAAATTCGGGAGGCAACGAGGCAAACACATTAAACTCTCTAGGTATCATCCATGCATTCATCAATTAAGCTATCAGCTATGCATCGAGTGGAGGAATAGTGCTACCGCCTTGATAAGAAGTAGACGTGGGCTGTCTTCTGTGCCTCCTCCCATGCAACACCATCCACCACCTTTTCATCATTAAACAGCACCCACTTTTCTTCATCAGCCACCTTCTTCCTAGCATAGGCGATATAGTGACCTGCATGCACACTTGAGCCTTTGTGACATGCCAGTGCTTGGCATGTGTACTGGACCGGACCAAGTTCCAGATCAGTGTCTTCCTCCATTGCCTCAGAAGTTGGTTCTAGATTCGGCTCCTGCTCCAGCCCAGGATCATCCATATGCTGCATCATCCATTCTAGCGCAGCCTGAACATCCGCATTGCCCGTCGCAAGCAGACCTCGCACGCTCAATGCCTTCGCGAATCCCATATCCACAAGCTGTCCCACAAGTGCTGCATCTGCCTCACGTTTGTTTGTCGGTGCAACATACGGCTCGTCAATATCGGCATCATCCATGTGCGCAAACAACCACTCCATAGCCGCTTCTGCCCCACCGCCGGTAGTCAAAAGTGCTTTTTCACTGCGAACTTTTGGGAAACCCATACTCATAAGCGTATCGACATCTGCAGAGTTTGCTTGCGGGGCAGCAGGGGCAGGTGCATCTGGCAGAAGCTCCTCCCCAGGTTGTTGCCCTCCAGACTTGTACTTTTCCATCGACAAAAGATCTGGCATAACCACGGGAATCTCTAGTTTCGTAGGCACCCAATTCTCAAGAGCAAAGCGACCAGGATTGATGACAAGTACTTCAGGGAAGGTCTTGAAGAGTGATTGCTTGGTGGCGCCGGCCTTGGACTCGCATCCAGGACACGTCCACTCAACCTTTTCGGTCGAGGTGTACAGATCCAACAGCTCAGTCATCTGTATCGGTTCATACTTCTTTTCGTCTCCTGGGATGGCGCGCGCAGGCACTAATACACTGATATGCTCTTGTGCGTCAATTTTATATGCCACCCTTTTGCAGTCAAGACACTGTGTCCGCTGTTCAGTCTTGAAATGAAAAGCGCGCGTTGGATTGCGCATACCAGACGGTGTCTGTAGTGCATCGAGCTTTTCACACAGATGCAGCAGAAACTCAAAGGCATCCTGTTGTCGCATCGTGCTGAACTCTGCATGACCCTTGCCTACGAGATCTTTGAGCATCGTTGGAGCAATACCGCGCTGATGCTCGCCTTGCTGTTGTTTTATGGCGAATAGACCAGACAAAAGGCCGTCAGCCAACTTGCGCATCTGCACTTCCAAATTGCTTGCCGGATCTGCAACAACAGACTTCGGATCTTGTTGAAATGGTTCGTAAAAACGTTTGGCAAACATGGGCAGCGAAAAGAGACACTGAACAATGCTCGCGAGGTAGCAAGAGTTGCCAATATTCCTCATACCCGTCAAGCCTGGCCCAAACAATGGCTTCATCTCCTTGCCATCATCCGTTTGCATCGAGAAATCCCATTTGAGATTTTGTTCCACTTGTAACTCTTGCAGTGACTTTTCAGTCTTGACGCGGCCATGCAGGTGTATGCCCCAATGCGAAAGGTGTTGCTCCAGCAAAGGATCAAGTCGTTCTTCGTCACATGCGTAGCAATACACATCCGCTGTGCCTTCTGGTGTGATGGAACCAAGTTTCACTGCAAGAGAATGTCCACTCGAGTCGACATGCTGCAATCCATGTCCATTGCCACCGCCTCCACCAAACTGCTGCCGACCGCAAGATAGCTTGCCACAGACGAGACATAGCCATAGATTCTCATTCAGTTCGCATTCCGAGCAGGTTGCAAGGCTACTGTCTGCTAGCGACTTGCCGAGTTCTTGCTGTAATGACAGAGTGTGCTCGCAAGCGGTCATCTCCTGCTCCCAAGCCTTGACTTCAGACTGCTGAACTGTGCTGAGTGCCCGCGTCACGCCGTCTACTACAGGCAGCAGCTTCTCTGGGACATCTTCTGTCGTGCATCCACAATCATAACAGCGTAGCTTCGTTTCGTACGTATAGCGATCCGCATCCGTCTCTGCTGCAATTACAATCTTGGTCGCCATTGGCGCGTCCCTCTTGGGCTTTTCGCGTCTTTGTATATTGAACATCACGGCATGTCCACTCAGTGTGTAGTGCGCACGCGCATGCTCGCGATCTGAGGCCAAACAACCAGATTGGAAGCAAGTCAAGCATACGTCGATGCCTAGTTCGCCATCTTGTGAATGGAAGCAGGTGCAGCATTCGTCTTTGTACACAGCTTGACTAGCGCGAGGAGGCGACAGAGATGCCCCCTCTATATGGCTGCATGGAGTCATCTTGCCGCGCTTTCTGGTATTTGCTTCCATGTCGCTGGATGTCGTCGGTGTCGTCAATTCGTTGGAACCAGGTCTACATCTGATAAAACACAGGCTTTGGACGCTAGAAACTGCAGGGATGCAGGCCTCGTCGCATATCTATCTGTGGATATCCCTGCTATTCATCTGCTATGTCTCATACACGGCCCATCACGGCCTGCCAACGCCAAAGGTTGATCTCTATGACGCCGATGGACAACCACAATTCAGCGAGGCGAGAGCGCTGCAGCACGTCAGGATGATGGCAGATGAGATTGGCTATCGTATTGTGGGAACAGAGGAGCATGTACGCTCTAGGGACTGGCTCAAGCAAGAGATTCATCGCATCGTTGGCGAACTGCGCGCGGATCCAAGGCGTGACAGCTTGTACGATGTCGAAGTCCTCAATCAGCCGGGCAAAGGCTCACATCGATTCGATTTCATGTCAAAGGTGGTCATGAAGCAGTATGAGGATATCGAGAATGTCGTTGTGCGAATTTCGAGCAAGATGAACCATGCATCAAAGCGCAATGCCATTCTCGTGAATGCACATCTCGATTCGACGTTGCCATCGCCAGGTGCAGCCGATGATGGTGTAGGCATTGCCATTCAGCTCGAGATATTACGCGTCATGACTTCGCGATTGGACGTGCCAATGCTCGAGAACTCTGTTATTCTGCTCTTCAACGATGCCGAAGAGTCTCTGCAGGACGCTTCGCATCTTTTTGCTTCACAGCCGCATCCTTGGGCCCATACAGTGCGCGGTGTCATTAACCTAGAAGCAGCCGGTAATCGAGGACCTTCTATTCTATTCCAAGCAACATCCCCACAGATGCTGGAAGCGTACAGTCATGTTCCGTATCCGTATGGAACGGTCTTGGCCTCTGATGTATTCGCCACTGGCCTCATTCTGTCTGACACTGACTTTCGGCAATTTGAGCAATACGGCAATATGACAGGATTAGATACTGCCATCGCCGCCAATTCTTATGCCTATCACACCCAGCTCGACACTACTGACAACCTCGAGTCAGGCGCCACACAGCAATTCGGAGAAAATACGCTTGCCGTGCTCACGCACCTGACCAAACCAGGACGAGTCTTACTTGCAAGCGAACCAAAGGCTGATCGCATCTACTTTTCCGTGCTGCAGCATTGGTTCGTCAATTACTCTAAGCGCGCCGCTTCTCTCGCTGCGCGCCTGCTTTTTTCGATCGTGCTCGGCTATTTGGGTTATGTCGGGGCCCAGCCGAAGCGTGTCTTGCGTGCATTCGGCTTGCAACTGCTGTGCTTGGTAGCAAGCCTGATTGTCTCGTTACTCGTCGCGCAAACCATGACTGCAGCAGGATTGTCTATGAAATGGTTTGCGAAAGACTTCATTTGCCTATTACTGTATTTGCCAACTTCACTTCTAGGCTTTCTCTTGGTCAGTCTTGTCGACATCTCCCGACTGGAGGCTCATCACGGAGCGCTGCTTCTCTTTGGTTTCCTCAGTTTACTGCCGATCGGTAGCTCTTTTTGGTTCTTTTACCAAACAGTCAGCTTACTATACGCTGCGCTTTTGCCAGACACGCTCATCATGTGGTTTGCTGGATCGGCACAAGCTGTCTTATTCAGCACCGAAGCATACTGGTCGGTTCTTGGCACTTTCGTGCCGTTGACAGGACGTCTAGGTGGTGATGCGCCAGCAGAAACCATCATCGCCATCATCGTGACGACTCTGACCTTTTTCGGACAGCCTCTGCTACCTGCCTACCTTGCAAGTCTGACGGCACAGACACGAAAACGAGCGCTGGGCGCGACCCTGGCCGCACTACTTTTCGGTGCCTTGACACTTTCTACACGCAACGTCTGGGATGCTGCCCACCCAAGGCGAGTCTTCTCTCAGCACATGTACAACCTCACCGATGGTTCGACATCGCTCCACTTTGCCTGTGCGGACTCGGCTCCTGGATTCGGCGCCTATGTTTCAAGTCTAGCATCACGGCTGCAAGCAGAAGGCGTCGCTGTAGGACCGGCTGTAAGCAGTCCAATGGATGATTCAGTTGCAGATTGGGATGTCGTGTATCCGTTTTCACAATTTCTGGCTAGCTACAAGATTGCGCTAGAAACGCCAAAGTTACAGGCACTGCCATCTAAATATGAAACACCAACGCTCGAAGCGACGCATCAACACAGGCGAGGCGATCTTGTTGATCTCGTCTTGAGAGTTTCACACCCTGGGCTCATCTGGACCGTTATGTCGTTTGACGCCGAGGTGATAGAATGGTCGCTGCCAAGAGGTGTGGAAGGATATGGCCGTCATCACATCAAGCATGTGGGTACAAGTGGCATCGACAGCCATACTTTAACCATGACAATCAAGGCAAATCCGGGATCCACTCTGTTTGTCGACTTTGTCGGCATTGACGTCGATGCCATGTATCCTCACAATAAGCACAAGAAAGACGCCTTGTCTCATCCCGTGATGGCCATGTTTGAGCAGATTCGCAATATTCAGTCGCCATATGAGCGAGATGCTGTCGATATGACGAGCTATGGCCAGCTCGCGGCGCGCTTTGAGGTCGCCTTGTGATTAAACCAGCTCTTCATTACGTTCCCAAGTCCAACGCGTCTTGATGTACTTGAATATGTAGACTAGTCCCAATAGAACTGGAATCTCGATGAGAGGACCGACTGTCGCTGCAAGTGCTTGTCTAGAGTTGATGCCATATGTCGCAACGGCTACTGCAATGGCCAACTCGAAATTGTTGGAACTTGCTGTAAATGTTTGTGCAACGCTCACTTCGTAGCTTGACTTCATGATGCGACGACATGCCCAGAGGGTGATGACGAAGGTTAGAGCAAAGTAGACGAGAAGCGGCGCAGCGACACGCACGACAGCGACAATTTCGTCGGTGACATGTCGGCCTTGGCTTGCAAAGAGGATGATGATGGTGAAGAGCAGGCCGATGAGGGAGAGAGGCGAGATGAAGCGTATAAAGTTATTGTGGTAGCGCTTTTCACCAAGCAGTCCGCGCAACGTGAAGCGCGTGAGAATAGCTGCTGCAAGAGGAATGCCCAGGAAGACACCAACGGACGACGCCACTGTGGCATACGACACGTCAAAGTCATTGCTGCTGCCAGCTGGAACAAACTTGTTGATGTAGAGAATAGCAAATGGTGCAAAGAGAACAATCTGGAGTATCGAATTGATGCCGACGAGAATGGCGCAGTATGCATTGTCACCACCAGCAATGTTGGTCCAAATGAGCACCATGGCGATGCATCGCGCGACACCGACTAGAATGAGTCCTTCGCGCAATTCACGCTGGTCTGGCAAGAATGCCCATGATAGTGCCACCATAAGCAGTGGCGCCACCAGCCAGTTCACCACTACGCTGAAGGCAATCTGCTTCCAGATACCGCGTGCACGGAGAATATGATGCAGCCGTTCGTACTGTACTTTGCAGAGGATAGGATACATCATGACGAGCAGTCCGACTGCAATAGGAGCAGACACCCCAATGAGTTTGGATGTTTCTAGCTTTTCTGCAATGTCCTTCACGAAGCGGCCAAGCACAATGCCGATAGCCATGGCGATGAGGATCCACAGCCATAGAAACTGATCTAGAAATGAGAGAGCTTTGAATGGAGCTGTCGGTGTAGCTTCTGGTTCAGGGTGTACTGAGCCCGAGTCTGACTGCGCGGTAGTCGCTACTTCAGGCTTCATCTTGCTGGTCAATCAATGCGCAGGCGAGATTCTTATACCTGAGCAGTAATGACATGCTCAGCGATTTTGATTGGCGGTGGCCTGCCTGCATCACCGGTATGACATGCTCGTGCATTATGATTGGTCGCCATCTGAAAGCTCGAAATCAGATGCCTCATCCCAGTCGAGCGCGGCAGCAGCAGCTTTGACATCGGCAAGACCACTTAGGCGCTCAATGTAGCCAGGGTCATCTAGTGCACGCTGTAGGAAAGCCCATGCATCTGCTTTGTAATCAGATAGGACAGTCTCTGAGCATGCAGAGCACTGAGGAAATGCATCGCCTCGCAAAATGAGGTTATTGAAGCCAGCAAGAAAGCCTCGGATTGTATGAGGCACCTTGCCGAGAGGGCCCGCGGTGCTGGTGTCAGCTTTCGCATGATGGCCATCAGGATGTGCAAGCATGCTGACGAGCAATTCAACCGCATGAGCCGAAGCAAGCGCTGCCAATCCGGGTCGCGTGACTGTACACATCTGGTCAAGAGAGCGATCCATGAGCGAATTACTTGGTGCAACAACATCATTGCAAAAATAGCAGCCAAGACCGTTCCCCTTGACACCGTGCCGCAGAACGACATATGAATCGAATCCAAGTGCAGCATTGAGTACGATCTTGTCTTTTTCCTTGCCAAGTACAGTAGGCAGCCAACGACTCTCGCGCGAGTCCATGAGAAGAAAGATGGCGTCGTGCTCATCGAACAAGGTGCCTAGTTTGTCATACTCGGTTTGCACTGTATTGCGTGCCTCAGGCAGTGTTGGCAACGGATGTCCGAGCATCGGGACGTTGAGTGCGATGCCCGTCGCTTGCACGCCTGGATAAACTTCCTTCAGTGCTTCCGCTGCTACAACAGCCTTGTTCTTGCTTGCCGCTGCATCTGTGGCGCGAAAAAGTGGTTGACGCACCGGATTCGAGTAGGAAACTGTGCCATTATCCACAAGAGTGATGCGTTGTACGCCCCAAGCCATCAACAGCCGCGCAGTATAGCAACCAAGCGTCCCAGCGCCAAGCAAGAGACAGCGCGTTTTGCGAATTCTATCCAAGTCAAGTACCGGGGCTGCCCGCCAGCGCATGAGCTTGAGGTTGAGATTTACAGCATCATTCGCGAGCGTGACAGGATCGAGCTGCGAAGCCAGGGACACGACGCGGGGCGCAAGTCGCCCATTGCGATCGCGCTCCCAGCCGACGGGCTTTTCAGCCGATTCTTTCAGCTTGCAATGAACCATGAGTGAAGGATTGTTGGCATGCTGGCCGCGATACGCGAGAAGTGTCGCCTTTTTGAGGCCGAAAACTTGATGAATCATGTAGAGATAATTGCGCGCCGGCCAGGAAAGACTTGTCGCATTGCTTGATGTGTCGACAAAGCCAAAGACCCGGTACTCTGCGGGAAGCTGAGCACTCATTGGATGAATACTACCATCGCGGGTATCGTATAAGAAAAACGCCTCACTCGGTGCGACTACATCGACTCGGTCGAATGTCGCACTCCAAGTACTCGGCAGTGCCGGGAATGCCGTCCAGTATGTATAGGTATAGCGCTTCAGATCTGCAAAGCAAAGAATAGCGAAAGCTGACAAGATTGTAGGATCTTGTAAGACAGCTTTCGAAGCAATTGCGTCTTGAATGCGCTGCATCGTATCTCTTAGAAACGCGTTCTTGTCATATGCTTTAAATGCATCGATCGTATTGACATTGAGGATGGCGCCCGGTATCCGTAGATGCCCAGTCGGCGCATTCAAGCTGGAGATATTCAAGTCTACGCGAGGCGGCGTATCATCCTGAGCGGATTTGAAAGTGATAGCAGCAGTGATAGGTATTGCATGTACACGAAGCTTGTCAACGTCGATCTTCCGCTGGCTGAGTGCCTGCCAAAAGTCTACAGACACATAGCTGGCCTGAGGCAGGAACTTGAGGTCCATGAGTTGCGATTACTCAATGTCTGTACATGCATATGCATATGTTCGATAACGTACCGAATGCTCGGCAAAAAATTCCGCCGGAGCCGCTGGACAACAGCTCAATCTGCATTGTAATACAAGAATGTCACGGCCGGCGATGACAGTAGATCAGCCTTGAGAGGTGCTCATAGAATCTTGGTAAAAACTGCTATAAAACCTCACAGGTAGTGCTCTGAAAGGGACACGCTTTGGGGAGCGCATGGAGCTGTAGCGGAGGGGCCATTTCGAGCTCTCTTGCTGGGGACCACGGTTGAGCGTGACTGGGAGGCAGATGCGGCGCGCCTGCCTTTTGGGCAATTGTAAGGTGCGTGAGCTCTAGTCTCGCCGCACACGTTACAGAAGGGCGCCGTCTGGCACAGCGGTCGAGTATGCTGACCGTGACAGAAACAGCACAAGACATCACCTTTAGGGAGCTTGAGCCTTAGTGTGCAAAGCTTACAGTCGTGCTCACCCCTGATGATCTCAAGAGTTGGAGGTGGGTACTCCCCTGCCTTTGTCAGGCCAAGGAGGAATGAAGCATTACCAGTAAGATGCTTCTTGTTTGAGCCTGGCACGTACTCGAGGCGCAAATCGAGCATGATGCCCCATGGTTCCAAAGCTACCGCCAGCGCTTCACCCGGATCTCCAGGAAGGCCGGAGATCTTGCCGATGACGACGCGCCCTCCTCTGGGGTTCGCGGCCATCCGCACGAGTTGGACACGGCCAGTGTAAGGCCACACGTGTGTTGGCTCTTACTCTCACCCACTTACCACAGCTCAAGGCGACGTGACGCTTGAGAATGAATTGTGTGCGTGTGTTGATGCTATAGAGATACGAGTGGACAGTCCTATATAGGCCCCAGTTGAGGCCTTAAGGCCAGCGACCGTGAGACCATTAAATTTTAAAATTTCAGCCAAAATTTGACCAGGTTCGTGCTGGGGCTCGAGGTGAATGAGTCTGTTGCTCTTGTCAGCTGTGATGCTGATGCTATCCAGCGAGGGATATTGTGTCAGGACTCAGAAGTGCCTGGCTAACTGCCGGCACTGTCTGCACAGCGAGATCGCCAACGACATGCAACACGTTTTTTTGCCGTCAGGGCATTCCCACCCCTGCACTATATCACGAGGTTTTAGTGATCCGGTTTAGTATACAAATCGCAAGCTCCCACCGATCCGAGGAATGTGGCCAAATTTTATATATCCGTATCTGAAACGCCAGATT
>QXDP01000249.1:0-46339 GCA_003717255.1 Protomyces gravidus | reverse complement strand
CACAATCGGCATAGCGCCACGGCTCATAACCTGTTAAAAACTAGTAGGTATGGTTCTCCCCGAACATGCCACGTCTGCACTTCCCCCTATATAGTAGCCCGTGACTGCTCATCGCTCCTGATACCTCTTCACAGCACTCCCTATTTTCTAACAGCCTCGACAGTCTTGCACGATGACTCCTGCTCCGTCGATTCAAGAAGCCTCCGTGCTGGAGCGAAAGCTTGCCAATGCAGTCTTCTTCTGTCGACATTAAGTGGGCAGTGGGCAGCCACGCTTGAGGGACAACATTGAAGCCGCTTTGTACTGCCGGCTCAGAATGGCGGTTTCCCCTGTACGCTGCAATGGGAAAGTACAACCACGATATCGCGATCAGCGCTCGCGGATGCATCATTCAGAGGCATTGCAGTGAAGAGCAGTCTAGACGCGAAGCTACGCGTGCGTTTTGGCGATTGCTGATCCTGGACTCCTGAACCACTCAACAAGCATAAAAAAGACGCATTCTGTCCTGCAATATGATCATTCAGACGGCCAAACAGCAAAAAGCCTTGTCGCGGCTGACCAGCTTTCGCCTTCCTGGGCGTAAGTCTAGTGTAAAATGAAGTTTCTCACTGATCCTAGACCACCTTCAACCAATCATGCGCATTCGAAAAGGCGTCCTGCTCGTGTTTCCCACCTGTCGCCCAGCAGCTGCTGTAAGTTGCGCTGCCTTGATTCGGTACAATTCCATTCCATCAGAACCCTGCATCACTTCAGTCTACCTGCTGGAAAGCCCAGTTATGAGGACATATAGACAGCTTGTCACAGCGCGTGCATTTCTACCGTAAACGGCACATCCTACCCCCTGAATGGTGGCCTTCAAGAAGGTTCATTAATCACGCACTCCCAGAAAGCCAATCGGTCATACAGCTTGGACGTTTATGGTCTCATCGAAGGAGGATGCACTTGCAAGGCAATGTGGACGTTGACTTCAGCACGCCTCTGCCGTTCACATCACGATTGCTCTTCTTCTGCACTTTGGGCTCATTTAACGTCTCTTTTAGGTCGTGACTGGCTTAGCGACACGAAGCATACCGATCTCGTCAATGACTTTTATACGTGGGAGTCAAACGTCAAGAAATGTGATGATCTATGAGCTGTTGCCTGATGATCTCATCAGTGCGAAGAGATCTTGAGCCTACGGCTGTACGAACGTACGTTGATCATACGCTTGCCTTACTACGGTAATTAGTCAATGCAAAACCACTATGTCCGCGGAGTCCTTGTCGGTCCAACGTTTTGTAATTCATTAACGTGCAGGCTCGAGCATCTCGAGGGCCCAAGAAGTGGTGCCAGATAGCTATAGTTGCTATACAATGCGTGCAATGTTTCGATGTGGTGTTGACTTTCATCGAGTGAGAATCCGCCATCTGTAGGCTGCTATGCCCTCACTAATGCATCATCGCTATCCAGCTTATTGCTAAGCTTGATATCATGAAGGTCGTTGCTCTCATATAGGGAGGCAAGGTCCGCTTGGTTCAATATGATGCACTGCGTTGCAAATGGTCATGGATTCCGCTAGCAACTTTGCATCCGAGTCCCTGTGCTGGCAGCAATGAGCAGACGAGACTCGGAGCTGCAGTCCACGTGCTTTCCGGCCATTTTGACCCTCAACCCCTGAATCACCACTTGCAATCGACGATCGCGACCATTGCAAGTATAAAAGGAAGGAATCCGTACTGCAGGAAAATCACGTTCAGACGACCAGATTGCATATAGCGTTGGCGCGTCTGATCAGTTTGCGCGTGCCTGTGTGCGAGTTGGACCCTGTCTCAAGACTTTTGCTGACCCCAGACTACATCGGCCCGCCATGCGGATTCAACAAGTTGCTGTGCTCATGTCCTTTCTCTGCAATCCAGCAGCCGCTGGTGTTTCGCGTTGTGCTAGCTCTGCAATATTCTTTTTCAATCGAACCGCTCTCGACCATGATTGGAGAGGACAATCCAAGAATAAGAACAAGTTTGCAGCTTGTGACGATGTGTGCAATTCCACAGCAGCCAACACACGCTTTCACCCGAACCAATACTATCAAAAAGAACCTTTCATCACGCATTGCCAGAAAGCCAACCGAACATCCAACTTGGAGATCTGGGGCAATGTTGTGCATGACAAGTGCACATGCAAGGCTGTGTGGGTCATCAAATCAGTGCGTCTTCATCATCCACGATCAGACTGCTCTCCACTCGCACTCTGGGGTCGACTGGCGCATCTTCTAGGTCCTGGGTGGCTCCCGAACATGCTTCATGAAGAAGCTGTGAACAGGTCCTACACTACAGACGGCATTGTGAAGAAGTGCACAGATTCTTGAGCTCACATCCCTCTCCTTATTTCCGTGCGCGAAATCTTGCGTACACAACTATTTAATGCACTTTAATCATGCGTGTCCTGACCACAATAGCTTAGTCATTGCAACATCACCTGATCCGCTGTGCACTTGTTTGCCGAAACATTCTTTTCATCGATGTGCAGGCTTTGGCATCTCGGACTTACATCAGAAAGGGCAGATGGTCGTGTCAAACCAATATTCATTCAAAAGCGATGCGCGTCAATTTTTGATGTGGTGTTGAATTTCGACGGAATAATCGCCCTCGAGCTCGAGCTCTGCATACTCATATATACTTGCCATCACTTATGCAGAATCGCTATCTAGGTTATCGCCAAGCTTGATATGATGAAAGTCGTTGCTCTCATATCGGGAGGCAAGGACAGCTGTTTCAATATGATGCACTGCGTTGCAAATGGTCATGAAATTGTCGCTTTAGCAAACTTGCATCCGGCTCCCTATGGTGGGTCTTCACTCATCGAGCTGCACTGCTGACCAGATCTCAGCGCCCGACGAGATGGACAGTTGGATGTATCAGACTGTCGGACATGATGTTGTCCCTTTATATGCTCAAGCTATGGATCTGCCCATGTACAGACAAATCATCAATGGAACCAACGTTGAGACAGAGCTTCACTACAACCAATCAGCTGGGGACGAGACTGAAGACTTGCTTCAGCTGCTTGTCAAAGTCAAAGATCATCATCCTGATGTCTCTGCTGTTAGCGTTGGAGCAATTGCTTCAAATTATCAACGATTACGGGTCGAGCATGTCGCATCAAGACTCGGTTTGACTGTGCTTGCTTACATGTGGGAGCAGGATCAATCCAGACTCCTTCAATCAATGTGTGATAGCGGTCTTGTTGCGATCTTGATCAAGGTCGCTGCTATTGGTGAGCCGTTCAACATGCAAACAGGCGCTGACGCCAGGACTAAACACAAAGCATCTTGGCAAGACATTAGTGAAGATGCAACCGGTTCTCATGCGCCTACAGTCTCTATATGAGGTTCATCCTTGTGGGGAAGGTGGAGAATATGAAAGTCTTGTTCTTGATTGCCCACTCTTCAAGCACAGGCTACGAGTGTGCTCATGGGATATCGTTGAACTCGGCTCGGACACAGCGCATTTGCACTTGACGGCCACGTTGGACTCTAGTGAGTCTGCTTCAATCGAGAAACACAAATGGCTTGCTTCACTCTACCCACAGCAGGGACTTGCCGAGGAAAGTACTGAACTGCTTAAATGCTTGCAACAAGCAACGAATATTCCGGCATCATCGCCGGCCTGCGTGCCCGCACTGCCTACGATTGCATCATCTAAAACCGTTTCTGGCGCCATTACTTCAAGTCGGATTGTCGTTCGTGACGACTCTCCTTCCCTCGCTGAGCTTCTGCCTGGGTCCAACGAAGATATTCTCTTTTGCACGCTCATTCTTCGAGATATGGGTGACTTTGCCGCCATCAATGCACAGTACGGACAGCTTTGGAAAAGAGCGCATCCGCCTGCGCGAGTCTGCATCTCAACGAAATTGACAAGCGACTCAGGGATCAAAGCTATTCTCCATACAATTTCGATCACCCAGCAGCTAGCCAATGAGGACGAGACGAGCATGCCCGAAAAGCGTCTTTGGGTTCAGTCACGATCGTACTGGACACCTTCCAATATTGGTCCCTACTCACAGATTGCACAAGTCCGCGGCATTGCGTTCATTAGTGGACAAATTGGCTTGATTCCGTCTTCAATGGATATGCCAGCAACCGTTGAAGAGGAAATCTGCTGGAGTATGCAGTCGCTCTGGCGTATTATGGTTAGTCAAAAAGTGGAGACATGGTCTGGTGTGGTGGTTGGCTATGTTCTCGATGCATCAGTAGCAGACAAGTTGGGGCAAGCTTTTGCTTCTAGATTTGATGGCAAGAATGTCCGTCTTCTTATCGTCGAGCTGCAGTCAGGCAGTCAAATGCCGAGGAATGCTCAAGTCGAGTGGCAGACTGTGCTCAGTCTTGACCCGGATGAGGTGCGCTTGCACACTGACTCGACTTCGCGACAGGGGCTGTCTTTAACCTTCTCAACACAGGCTACACCGAACAGCAGCCTACACTGGAACTTGCCAGTCTCAAAGATCATACACAATGACCATGAGATTTTACAGGCAGCTATCGTCGTTCGCAAGCAGTGAATGTGACTGCTCTCTACGTCATGCTAGTCATGCGCTTTGAATTTCGGCGCTCGACCGCCCAGACATAAGCTTGTCAAATGAGCGCTGCAGCCAGTGAGGCAGTCGGGAGCAAGTTACATGGGTCGCCGAGCACTGTGAGACCTCTTCAGCAAACATCCTCGCATAAGCGGCATGCGCGCAAAACCTCGAAAAGTTCCGGCAATATCCCTCAGGACGATATTGATAAGCTGGACGTGACGGGCCTCCTCGGCTACCATCATGAAGGCCCTTTCGATGCTACTCTGGCAGCGCGCCAAGTTCCTGGTTATGCGCCCCTTGATGCAGTCAAGTATGGAAATAGCTTAGCAATGGGCGCTACAAGTCAATCCAAAATGGATGAGGTCATGCGCGGGCATATTCCGCTTGATGGTGTGGCCTCTATTCCTCCAGGTCAGCGAGACAATACAGGCAAGCTTTTGGAGTATGAGGATGAAAATGTCGAGCGCGGTGAAGGCATGGACAATCAGGGTTCGGGGCCGTGGCCCACCGGTGATGAGGACATTTCGGAGCTTGGCAAGTGGATTGACGGCGGTCTGGACGGGAAAGCCAAATCAGCTGGTGCCACCGACCATATCGCTATGAAATCAAAGCACAAAAAGCAAGTGTCGATCTCAAATCAACATGGTGTGGTCGAGTACGATCCGGATCTGGACAATGAGGATGATGAACCGCGTGCGACGAGCAGCAACACAGGTGGCATTCTTGGGAGCCTTAAGAAGCGTTTGTCTGTAAAGAGATAGAATCGGCATCGATAGCGAAGCATTTTATAGAGCGGCAATGCATGGTAGAATTACCGATATTGCTACAACCACATCCTTGCTTTCATTGTTTCTCGGTCATTGCTTGCCATGACTTCTTTTGAGCTCAAGCTACCCTCAGGCGAGACCTATACTCAGCCGACAGGCCTCTTCATCAACAACAAGTTCGTCGCTGCCAAGTCTGCTGCCACTTTTGCAACATATGACCCAGCGACCGGCAAAGAATTATGTCAAGTCGCTGCTGCTCAAGAAGAAGATGTCAACGACGCCGTTGCTGCTGCTCAGAAATGCTTCGAGGAGACGATGGAGATCATGAATCCTACCGATCGAGGAAGGTTGCTGTATCGCTTTGCAGACGCCATCGAGGCCAACAGGGATATCCTTGCAGCGATCGAGTCTCTTGACGGAGGCAAACCTCTGCATGTTGCCAAATCTGATGATCTCGCAGAGGTCATTGGGGTGTTGCGATACTATGCAGGCTGGGCGGATAAGATACATGGCAAGCACATTGATACTGGTTCCGGGAAGCTCACTTACACGGTTCACGAGCCGATCGGCGTATGCGGCCAAATCATTCCTTTCAACTTTCCGCTGTCTATGCTGGCATGGAAGCTGGCGCCTGCTCTTGCTACCGGAAACACTGTTGTGATGAAGGTTGCAGATCAAACGCCGTTGTCTGCCTTGTATCTATGCAATCTCATCAAGGACATCTTTCCACCCGGGGCCATCAATGTGCTTTCAGGTCTTGGCATTCCAGCCGGCTCGAGCCTCGCAGCCCACCCGGATGTACGTAAAATTGCCTTCACCGGTTCAACAGCGGTCGGGAGGAAAATCATGCAAGCATGCGCAACTTCTGAGATCATCAAAAAGGTCACGCTGGAGCTTGGGGGAAAATCACCATTCATCGTCGCTAAGGATGCAAATATGGATCAAGCGATCAAATGGGCCCATTCGGGCATGTTCTACAATAATGCACAAGTATGCTCTGCCACGACTAGAGTACTTGTGGACGCGAGCATTTACGATGAGTTCAGCAAGCGCTTCGTCGAATATACCAAGGAGACAACCATTGTTGGACAACCGAGTGACGCGTCGACCTTTCAAGGCCCACAAATCTCCGCCGAGCAGCATGATAAGATCCTCGGTTTCATCGAAAGTGGCAAACAGGAAGGCGCAAATATACTCTTGGATGGGGGCAAGAGCAAGAAGAAACCGGAGGGTTACTTTATCGATCCTGTTATCTTTGGCAATGTCAAGCCAGATATGCGCATCTCACGTGAAGAGATCTTTGGTCCTGTCGCGGTGTTGACAGCATTTGATACCATGGAGGACGCAGTCAAAATGGCAAACGATACATCGTACGGTCTTGGTGCTGCCATTTTTTCTGAGAGCATTCGTGTGGCAAACAAGGTTGCCCGAAAGCTCAAAGCTGGTCAAGTCTGGATCAATTGTACCAATATCAGCCCATGGCAACTTCCCTTTGGCGGATACAAGTCATCTGGCATCGGTAGGGAGTTGGGCGAATATGCGTTGAGCAATTATACCGAAGTCAAGTCAATTATAACATGGTTGGACAACGACTTGTAGGTGCTTGATGAATGGTTAATGCTAGAAGACTTATGCTAAATGAATGCGCATGCTGTCGCTGGAAAGGGATTGAGAAGAAATCGTCCATTGTGAGGGAATCTCACTTGCGCCCGAAAACCAGTTCGCGAAAAGCAATGTCGCTAAGCACATTGCGTGAGGACGAGCTGTGAAATTGGACTGCGTCCAAAACTGCGTTTCGGTCTCTTATGCCGAATGAGACGATTGCGTCGTTTGCTTGGCTGAAAGATGAGTCCACCAAAGTGATGCCATGTGTTGGCTTGGCATGCTTGTGCTTGTGCATGGCCGGTAGAGCCAAAGCTGTAGCTTGAGAAGCACACCAGAGAGCTGTCATCAATGCGGTGATCTGCATAGTTGACTCTAGAGTGCTTGTAGTGATTAGAGAAACGAGTGTGGCGGCAGATGTATAGAATGTTCTGCGTGCTTCTAGAGCTTCTGGATGATTGTGTTTCTGCATGATGGGGCGGACGTTCTTGTTCTTATGCCTGCTTCTCGAGTCGACCTTTCTCAGTGTAGATTGAGAGGTGCTATTTGTCGAGCAAGGCGGCTGGATGCGTTCCTGATTTCGTCCGGCAGAAACGCCACAAGAATTTTCAGATGGGAATCTTATCCTTTGCGCACAAAGCTCTGGCGCCGAATGCGTTGATGCAAGTACAGTGAGACAATCGCGTTCATTCTTGAGACAGCCACAACAAACAAGCATCATTTCTCTGCGACAGCAGCACTTGATGCTATCGGAAGGACGTCTCGCTTTTGCTCAGCATGCTTTGCCCGCATTGTGAGCATGCTGAACAAAGCCCCGCCAACGAGCGTCAAAGACACCCCACACCATTGATGCAATGTTTGCGAAGCATGAAAGAGGAAGGAGCCTAGCGCGATCGCGAGCACTTGTTTGACATTGGCTGCAACTATCATCGACACCGGTCCGACCTCGCGAATAGCGCCAAATGAAACGAGATTGAGGAGCATCGCCATCAGACCATTTCCAAATACTGCAGCACATAGACCCGGTGTCAACTTTGGCAACTTTGTGATTTCGCCAGCGATGAAAGAGATACAGAGTGCCTGCACCCATGCAAAGCTGCTCACACGAAATAGCAGGTCCGGCGAACTCATGTGCAGCTGCTTTTGCAGGCGCCCCGTCAAAATGGTCTTGAGTGCTGCCAGCAGAGCACCAACCATGGTAACGGGGACTCCATAACTTGCAATCTGCTTCGGATCGAACTCCTCTGCGCTTGCGAGCATGACGCCAGCAACGACAGGCACCAGACTCAACCACACCTTGATAGCATGACTTTCTCCAAACATGAAATAAGACAGCACGAGCGCAAAGAAGGGCGCGATAGCTCTGACTGTTTGATGCAATGGGATTGATACAAGTGCCAGACTCAGGTTCGACATGGCGATATTCATGCTGTATAGTACAGAGAATGCTACTATCACTCGCATTTCAGCCCAGCTCAGCTGTCTAGGCTCTCTATTTCCAAAAGAGCGTAGTTTGTATGTTGGATACAAGCAAGACAGCGCATGGATGCTTGTGAGCAGATAAGGATACGGGCAAGATCCAAGCACTGCCTTGTTGTAGAGCGTCAAGCCTAGATTTGCAGCAAGATATAGGACAACATAAGTTCTGCGGCTCAAGCTGAGCTTCATGTCGGAAAAGACAGTAACGTCAAAGGTATAGGAGGAGTGGCATGTGTGCCTTGGTCTGATCGCATGTGAGTTTCCCTGCTGGCCCCTGATACTAGTTTCAGTGCGCAGACCGTGAGAAAGGCGACAATCGACCAAATTTGAAGTCAAGAAAGAAGGTAGGCGACACGGGGATTACAGCTCAGCAAGACGATGGGCGGTACGGTCGACAGTGATGCAGCCCGCAAAGAGCGTCAGGAACGTTTGGAACTGCGGAAAAACGAAGTCGGCATCCAAGCTGATCGAGTCACAGATGTATCGAGCACCGATTTCCCTGGGCACAGCGCAGATGAGGATGCCGCTTGGGATCTAGAGAGCTTCAAGAAGGGTCTGAAGGTGGATGTGGTGGAATTCAACCCTGATCAGATTGAGTTCGACTTGGTTGGCGTCGACGCGAGTATCGCCAATGCTATTCGGCGGATTTTGATTGCAGAGGTGCCGACAATGGCGATTGAGTATGTCTATGTTATGACAAACACATCAGTCGTGCAGGATGAAGTACTATCACAAAGACTGGGTCTCGTGCCGCTGTCCTTACCAATCGACTCTTTCATTGACTTCAAAAGACCAGAGGAAGGTCAAGCGCCGGAGCCCACTGACGAGAATACAGCCGTCTTTGATCTCAACGTCAAGTGCACACGCAACAAGGATGCGCCTAAAGGTTGCGAAGACCCGAAAATACTCTACATCAACGGCGACGTGACGAGTGGCATGATGAAGTTCAGATCAAGCGGTGATCAACACATCAACCTCGAAAACATCGACACTTTCGGACCTGTCAATAAGGATATTCTGCTTACGAAATTACGGCCGGGCCAAGAAGTAGATCTGGAGTTGCATGCTGTGCGTGGCATTGGCCAAGATCATGCCAAATTTTCACCGGTTGCGCCTGCGACTTACCGCATGATGCCCACCATCACATTGCTCGAACCCATCACAGGCGCTGACGCGCGCAAATTTCAGAAATGTTTTCCAAAAGGCGTCATTAAGGTCAAGACTGATCCCGCGACTGGCCTTGAGACGGCTGTCGTGCGGCATCCCAGAAAAGACACTGTCTCTCGGGAGTGCCTACGGCATGCGGAGTTCAAGGATAAAGTTCGGCTTGGCAGGAAACGAGATCATTTCATCTTCAATATCGAAGGCACAGGGGTATATGAGGTGGACAATTTGATGCTCAAAGCGGTACAAATATTGCGCAATAAATGCAAAGTTATCAAACATGAAATTGAACGCATGCAAGGCGCAGGTGAAAGCGAGGACGATGCGGTAGAGGTGCCCGATGTCAAGATGGCGGAAGCGTAAATGCCATAAGATACTGGAACATTGCCATACTATTACATGGATCTTTGCGCCTCTCCAATGCGGCGCGGCTAACCCTGTACATCGCGTGTTTCAACAAAACGTCTAAAATGGTAAAAGCAAAACGGGAAAGAAATCAAAATGTGCTGTCGCTTGCGTCTTCGTCAATGCGGGTCATGAACTTCAGGTTGCTCAAGAAGAGCACTTCGCAAACCGAACACTTGGCGTAGAGCCTTTTCGTGATGATACAATGTTCGATGCCACCACCATTGAGCTTCGCCGATCTTGGTGCAATGCTGCTTCCAGTATCGATGTATTAGGCAGAGAAGCCGAATGCCGCGGTGGTGTGATGTCGTCCGCAGATGTGATGGTTGCCAATTCTGCCGCGAATCGCTTTAGATCAGCTGCCTTCAGTCCCGGAAGCTCTGTGCCCTCATGCAGCTCCTCCGGCGGCATAGCAGAACTGCGATTGCCGAATGTCGGAATAGGCTCGCCATGCTTCGTAGGCAAGGCAAGCGGTGCACGAATGGGTTTGAGGTATACTTGTCTCTCGACGTCGAAATCTTCAGGTATCGGTTCATGCAGAAATTCATATGCAGACAGATGCGCTATATCGCGATCGACGCGTGATCCGAGACTCGCAAAAGAATGCTGACTCTTACGACGATCTGAAAGTTCGCCTGCACTGCTCGGGATCTCGCTTGTTTTCTCTTCTGATGAGTTGTTGCCAGTGTATAGTACTGGTGAATGAATACTCGGTGGCACATCAAGCCCTGCGGAGTGATTCGAGAATTTGCGCTTGAAGCGCTTGAATCCGCTTTCGAGACGCGCTTTGAGAGGCAGTACTGCTGCAACGAGAATTGCCATGTTGTATTCGACCGTTGTCCATACATGCGCGATTGCTAATTCGTAGGCTGGAGAAATGCGTGTTGAACGAATGACGCTGCGCAATTTGAGCGCAGACGCGACAATGATTAGGACTGCTAGGTTGAACATGCAGCAAAGCGCAAACTTTTGTCGAAAGCTGAGACCTGCCATCCAAAGAAAGGGTATCGGCGCCACAACAAGGAGAAACTCGCATAAAAATGTAAAGACATTAACGATGATTGATGTCTGGCCGGAATTCAGGCACTTCGAGCGCGTCGAGGTTGCATCCCAGAACTCTTGGATCGGCACGCATTGCGCCGCAAGCACGGCTACATGCAGTACAAGTTTGAATGCAGTGAAGGCAAGCACAAACTGCATAAAATACCAGTATCGCCGATGTAAGGACTTATCGCAGAGCTTTGTGTAGAAAAGTACAATCGCCAGCTTGGCAAGATCGAATGCGAACGCATAAAAGAGTCGATTGATGTAAGAATTGATTTGGTAATTGTGATAGACACTCTGGGTTAATTGACCCGTGGTACCGAGATGAAACGAAGAAATCCAGATGGTCGTCGAGATTGTCCATAGTATACCGGCCGCGCAAGCGAATATGATGGTGTAATCATCGATGCCGAAGCGGTAGCCGCGCGACTTGCGATCATAGAGGCGCAACCCTACGACGGATGTCGATAAAACGCATAGAGTGACCGAGAGACTGAGATCTGTTTTCTGAATACTGTTGAGGCCCATTGAAGGGCGCGCGGCGAAGGCGATCCGTGTCTAGAGTGGCGAATTCCGAGGACGTAGGACAAAAAATGCGCTCCCGTGACAGCTAAGCTTTGCAACGAAAGACAAGCTAGAAGATGCAAAAAGCTTTATGAGCTCTGCTATGCTCGAGAGCGCCTTCCGGAGGCCTCTTATGCGAGTTGAGAATCGACTGAAGGCCTTTCCTATTATGCTGAAATTTGTCGCCTGCGGGGATTTTTTGGTCAGGGCGAACAGCTGCAGGACCGAGCCAAGAGTAAAGCTTGGGAGAGAGAGAGTGCGGGTCTTGTTGACAAGGGTCCAGTGCTGCCGAAGATCTCAACGTGAATTGAAATGCGAAGTAATGTTGTAAAGAAGGCAACAAGTTGAGAAGCGAAGGATACGCGCTGATGGGAGGGGAAGGTGTAGAGAGAGCGTGACTAAGATTAAGAGAGACGGGATCATGGACAAGCATGGATGTCGATCTATACGCTGTTTGCCAGCGAGGACCAACTCTCCCGCATCACTCAGCATAGCAGACTTGTGGCATCCAGACATCACCTGGCTTGACAAATGTGACACTACAAGAACTGAGCTAGTCTTCTAGGAACGATGTTCCCCGACGCAATCTTTGCTCAGTACGTCGTAGAACAGTAAGGTAGTAGAACTAAATTGGCTCTGCAAGGAGTGACACGGAGATCTAAGACGCTAAATATGATCGATTCGCGCGCTTCCTTTTCCTCGCAAAGGAAATGGGCACTAATTGGAGTGTGCCAAGCGGGTTCGTGGTCGACCACAGCGGCCTTCCTGCTCACTTGGCATAAAATGTCTCATTTTTAGCGATTCGGGCGGACACCATACTTTGGGAACTCTGGCCGACAGCATCCGTACCAAAGGCTACGACGACGCTCCTGGGGAAGGCTGAACAATTGAAGTCAAATGAATGTACATTGTAGAAAATATCTAGATAACGAAGCGATTGCCAGAACGAAAAGCTCGTAACCATCATTGGCATTGTCGGTGATGATTACGCATCGTCCATTTGCACATCCTCGGCCTCAGCTACAGTCACCGTTTCAGCCGGACCATCAAACACTTTGCCAAATTGCTGCTCGTCGCTTAGCTTGCCCACTGAAGCAGGCAAGCGCTCTTTGATGAACTGTTCAAACCTGTCGGCCTTTTCCTTGATGCGCTCTTCGGCCGCCTGTGGTGTCGCGTCGGGCCATTTGGGATGTCGCAGTAGCAAGCGATCCTCCGTGCCAGGCACATAGAAGATCTTGTAAGTATTGATGCACACTTTCATCTGCAAGTGGCTCTCAATCAGTCGCGCATCCTGATAGCGTTCAATCATGGCCGTATCGTCATCGCCTACCACCAAATGCTGCAGATTGCGGTCGAGACACGGTTTGACACTGTCCTGGGGCACGCCGTAGGTGGGCTTCGCAATGGTCCACGAATCAACATAGTACTTCCACGCTTCCTCTTTCGTGACGGCATCTGCAAGCGAGGCGTCATCCTTGCCGACATGTTGAATTCGTAGAATACGTTTGGCATTATTCCATTCATGCCGATACAGTTGCTCATGCGCGCCAATCGTCGTTTCTGTTTGTATGCGATAGATGATTTGCTCGCGCGGTGTGATGATTGTCTTGACGCGGTCCTTGGCAAATGCTTGCGTCTGAATGATGTTCTTCTCCTCGCTAACGATTAACTGGATCTGCTTCGCCATCAAAGCAATGAGCTTGTCAATTGTATACACCTTGAATGCCTTTGTGCCATAAATGTATCGTAGCATATCCTCAAATGACGCTTGATCGGTGGCACCCTCAATCAACTGTTCGGCAAGAGCCAAGAGCTGCTGGTAGTGATTGGCATCATCGTCAAAGTCAAGACCAAGAGCAACCATGCGAGCCTGTACAAGACCCAATTGGACAGCCGTGGTATTAGGCTTGCGCAATTTGAGCTCACGCGTCACCTCTTCCTCAAGTGACTTGATGTTTGCCAACCGCTCATACACCATCTGGAACCACCGCATGAAGCAGTAAAATGTCGAATTGGTAAAAAAGTTGAAAATAACGCGCGTTTCGGCCTCAGTCGCTTCAATTGGTTGCACAGGAGCGCCAGTGACTTTGACATTTGCATCTGTGTTCAGCTCAGCCCAGACGCGCGTCTCTTGCTCTGCAATATTGAGAGCCTCTTCCGCGTCCGGTATCTCCTTGTCGTCCGCCATACTTACATCCTGCTTTTCTTCGGTATCAATATCAGATTCCTTATCTATCGCGGGCGTCGAAGTACGCGAAGGCGGTTGAGACTCAAGCTCGACTGACTCGCCATCCTTGTTGAGTTTATTTTTGCGATGCACAGCTTCGCGCGTACGCTTCATGATGGATTTGAGCAAATCGACTTCTTCGCCAGCTTTCTTTCTTCGCGTGCTCACGCCGGAAGTTTGTCTTGCAAGACTTTCCGCTTCGCCACCGACACTTTCGACAATTGTCGAGGCATCGATACCAAAGAAGAGTGGAATAAAGGTTGATGACCAATTGAGCATACGCTCGCGTTCTGCCGCTGAGACAGACATGCGCTCAATTTGTATAGCCAAAAGATTCCGTATATCAATGCAAATGTCATGATGCTTCACCTCATACTCATACTGGAACGCCGGACGTGGTGCAGCAGGCGAGACGCGTCTTTCAGCTTGCATGCGCCTCAGCGTCTCAATCTCGCTGATGAGGTTGCGTGCCATCATACTCTTCTTGTCTATCGTCTTGAAGAAGACGCCTTGATGGTCAAGCGACTTGTAGTAGTTCTTGGCCTCCGTTTCCCGCCAAACTTTATTCCACTCGCGCTGCGCACGCTTCCACTCTTCATCTTTTTGCTTGAGACGCTTGAGCACGACTGGTACCGCGATGACTGGATTCTCATGGATCTGATCAATGACTTCTTGTCCACGCTCCTTGTCGTAAATCTTCTTGATGACTTTCTGGTAGATGGCCACAGACTGACCGCCAAGGCCAGGAGGCAATTTGAATTGTCGCTTTTCCTCCTCCATCATATTGGAAATACGCTGTGCAATCGGCTCAAGAAGCTGTATTGTACGCAAATTGGCCTCAATGTTGAGATCGTACTCATATCGTTCTTCCTCAATCTTGTGTAGCGCTTCTTCGTACTGATTCTTCTTGTGCGCAACAAATCCTGCATCTTCGGACGCCCAAGTCGGATGTGACACGTACACATCATTGAGTACTTCCCAACACATGTCATCTCTGCCAGAACACGGTATCAACGTTTCCGACTTTGGCAATTGCCTGTAAGAAGGCCCAAATGCCTTGCAAAGTGACAAATCGACCTTGGGACGTGTCGTTGCTGGCAAATTCTCAAATGACTCGTCGGCGCCTGTATAATTGACGATCTTTTTGAACTGATCCATCAAGTCCTTATGCTGTCCAATAAATGCATCAATCCGCTCAACAAGTGTGTTTTTATCAATGATCTCCTGCGTAAAAAGGTTGAGCACTTTGAAGAACTCCACCGTTGTCGCTTTATTGTTGATGTACTTTTTCGCCCTCTCGAAGAATGCAAGCTCCTCGACATTGGCGCTCGCCCGCGCATGCATCGCATGAAGTGGCTCGGGTATACTAGGCAAGAGATGTGGTGATACAGGCCCTTGTTGCTGCGGCGGCTGTGATGACTGTATTGACGAATCTTGTCGATGCGCAACTTTACTCTTCTTGGCACCTGATGACCGTTGTGGCTCCGCAGCTGTTCGACGCTTCTTCTCACCTCGTGAAGAGGTTGCCGGTACGCTGGCTTGTTGAGGTGGCGCAAAGGTGCCTACAGCAGGCATGCGCGCCGCTGCACTTGCGCTGGCGTTATTCTCTGGTAGAAACTGCTTGAAATCCTGCAGCAAATCTTGTGCTCCCTTGAAAAGCTCCGTCACTTGACTATACACTTCCTGAATGGGCCGAGCATCTTTCTGATAGGTTTGCAGGATTTCGAGAAAGTGCTTGTATGTGTCTGGCTCATTCGAGAAGCGCGTCTTGATCTTGTTGACATAATTGATGGCATGGTTGAATTCGACTGGCTTCTTCTCAGCGCCGCTTCCTGTGCCCAGGACGCCTGCATTAACGTTCGATGGACCTGTGTTGGCTCCTTGGCTGACCATGGTCATGCCATACGCTGCATTCTGCGCATACTGATCATCGCCACGCCAGCTACCTTGAAGCGCAGAGCCACCGGGCGGTACAGGAGCTGAGAAGCGTGTCGGTCCACCATGCTGCCCATTGACTTGGTTGACTGTACCTTGAGGTGTTGTGACGCGGATCGGATTCGGATCAGATGGATCAAGTGAGCACTCAATACGATATCCCGGCGGAAGGAATGTATTGAAACCTTGAACCAGCTCTGGATGACCACGAAATAGTGTGCTGACACGTTCGATCACCCCGGGTGTATCAATACTAATGTTAGTAAACAATCTTTCCGATCTGATGAGCAAACCTCTGCGACTTGAAGTCCTTCATGATATCCAAAAACCTATTATACACATCCGGGTGATCGAAAAAGCGAATCTTGACTTGATCAAGATATGAAAGTGCATCCTTGACGTTGAGCGGTCGATAGCCTTGTTCGGCCGCACGCTGCGCAGCTTGCAGTATCGTCTGCTGTTGCGCTGCGGATTGCTGTTGTTGCGCTTGTGTCGGAACCGGCGCGGCACCCTGCATGCCGGCAGCAGTCTGTGGCGCGGGCAGTGCTTGCGAGGGCCCATCATGCGATGCGGGGAATGTGCTCGAGCCTGGCGATCCTTCGCGACGTATTGTGGCTGTTGGCGATTCCTGCTTTGGCGGCATGCCATCAGGTGCTTGTACGGCAGGTTGCGGTATACTGCTCGCGGTGGCTGCCGCAAAGCTGGGTAGCGTGACAGACCCGGAACCTGCCTCTGGCCCATGTAGTGAAGGTAGCTGCACATTCGCCTGAGTCTTCTGCGGCTCTATTGACGCGACAGGCTGATCCGCAGCTGGCGCGGCAGGTGTTTCCGTCTGTGCGATCGCGCTTGGAGGTGATCTGACAGCAGCTGATGCCGTCGGTTGACTCTGTAATGCAACGCCAGATGGCGCTATGGTGGGAGGAGCATTGTCATTCGGTTCCGGCGCCGACGGCCGTGTTGGCAGCCCAGGTATTTCGGCGTGTGCAGGCGATGGTACTGTTGGCGGTGTGGCTGTCTGTTGTACCCCATGCGAAGGCGACTCTGCCTGCTGCACTGGCGATTTCGCGTCCATCTCCAACCTAGCTTCGTCCTCCCTATATGTCTCTCTGATCCTCTTTGCCTCAAATAGACCTTTGTCCCGTGTATCGAGTAATGCCTTTTGCTCGCTTTGCTGCCTCTTCTGTGACTCATTCTCTGGCTTGCTGCAAATGCGGGACCGTGAGACAGATCGCACGGTCAAAGGCAGCACGTGATATAGCCAGAATGGGGAAGGACTGTAGCCAGGACTATACCTATACCTAATACTCTTGCTATATGTCTGCTGATGCACAGTATAGATGGCATAGAGCTTGTTGATGTGCCAGATTTCGGCCAATGTGCTGTTGCTACCAAAGACTTCAAAGCTGGTGAACTCATCCTCAATGAACTGCCAGCCTTGCTCATCAACTACAATGCAGACCCTGCTCTTTCAATGCTCAAGAAGACATGGTCTCCTGCTAAACTATACAAGCGCAGACGCGCTTTCATGACACTTTCTCAACCTGCCATCGTCTCGCTATATTTCTGCAACCTCGAGCAACAAGATCGAGACCACCTGCTCAATCGTTTTCACCTCCCAGACGTGACAACTGAAGCTGCGCGAACCTCCATCGCCTACAAGTCGGCACAGTCAGGCTGCAAAATGCTGAGACAACGGCAGCAGTTCCTGCCGGAAATCGCCGACATGACAGACACGGATCTGATCGCCTTTTCCCTCATCGCATCAGCGAATGCGCATGCACTGGATGATCATGTAATTGGGCTCCTTTACGGTGGCACTAAAATAACACATACCTGCTTCCTACCAAATGTGGCCGTTTCTTCTCGTCCGTTGCGTGATGGCACGTCACCAGACACAGCAAAGCATATCGCCTTTAGGGATATCAAGGCGGGTGAGCTGCTTTTCGGATCTTACGCAAAGTTGCTGTATGAGACGCGTGACGAGCGGCAGCGGTATTTGATGGATCATAAGCTCTTCTCTTGTCGTTGTACGTTTTGCAGCGAACCAATGGAAGAAGGCACTGCAATCGATAATCAGGCACTGCAAGCAATTCGAAGTAATGGTCTTGGAGCACCAGAAGCCGTCACACGAGCAGAAGATCTGCTTCCACTAGGCTGGACACATCCAAGCTATGCTCGTGCGGCAGCAGATTCACTTTCAGACTTTGAAGGCTTTCTTCAAAATCCACAGTCGGTCATATCGTTGAGTCAAGTAGAAAGAATACTGCGCATAACACAACTTTTGGATAAGAAGCTGTCTGATTGGCTAAGCAACAAAGCAGACGCAGCTGACGAAATTCTCCCTCAACGTCTGTCCCTCGCCAGAGCACTCATGACGCGTGCAGCAATACAGCACGAGACAATAGAGCTATGTATGACTCGTGCTCAAGATCTGTTATTGAACATACGGCAAGTCATCGAAAAACGCAGAACGTGGGCCATTGGACACGCATTAGAAGAGGAATATGATGAGACACTTGTAGACCTGGACGAACTTGTCAACGGCCCTCCTCAAGATGGATCATGAATGCATTTCATATGATACATGTCGACACCTTTATACGGGATTGAGAAGTTCAATCAGTTTCCTTTCGCTTTTTCGCATGAGCTGCGTCAAGCGGCGCACCAGCGTCCCTTTTCGCCCCCTTCTTCTCTTTCTTGCTGATGCTTTTTGACGCTCCGTCGCTAATAGCTTCCCCTGCCTGCGAATTTGTCGCACTTGGCGTCTCTTGCGGCATCGTCAACATCCGCAACACACCTTTATGTACTCCTGTCCGCGTTTGCGCCTTGACAAGCACCTTTCTCGCATTTTCCGCCATTGCTTCCCTTCCACGCTCTTGTGATAATCCCCAGAATGTCGCCAAATTGATGACATCGTATGGTGATCTCAAACCCATCGCTTGAGTCGCTGATGACGTTATGAGAAGACCTCTTCCACGCGATGCACGAACAATCGCATTGGCATTCGATAGGAGCTGTCGCCGCGATGAGAGGTCTGTGAGAGAAGGCGCGTACGAAATTTCGATGAGTACACCGCGTGACGTCGCACTGCCGAGTGTCGCATGCTTGAGATAATAAGGAAGACGCTGTGAAAGATCGAGGGAGATGATATCGACGTCCATTTGCGTGCATGCATATTGCAGCGTCTTTTCATTCGTCGGTCTGACAGCCAGTAGATCGTACCCTTTTGCTGTTTTGGCAAGGTTGTAGTTGGCAGATGTGTCTTCAAGGACAAGTGTCAGTCTACTGTATATGCTGAACCTTGCATCTGATGAGACTGGTCTCGTAGGCTGGTGTCAGTAGCTTCTCATTATGCACGATATGCTACCTTTTGTAGATCACCAGGCTTGCCAGAGTAGATGTGATTGACAGCTATACTCGCATATCCCACTAAGGCATTAGAGAGAGCGTGAAGAAGCCTAGTACAGTACACTTTTGCAGCTGATCAAGCGTAGACTGTTTTGCAGGTAGGACGACATTGAGATCAGCAAAGGACATTTCTTAGCAGTAGCATGAGGCAGCAATATAGGCAGAGCAGAGCAGAGCAGAACAGAACAGAGTAGGAGCACAAGTACCGAGATATACTAGCTATAGACAGACCTGGGCAGCTGCAGTCTCTTCGTTATGCTGCTGAGAAAGTCGCCTGTATCACGTGTTTTCGATAGCACGACGCTCTGCAACACCAAAAAGAGAAGAGAAGGAAGATTGTCGAAAGGACACAGAGAGAGGGGCTGCTGCTGCTGCTGAGGACGGGGAGCAGCACAGAGGCACAAGGTCTCACTCAAGACACACATACAATCTGTGTCCTTCTTGCTCGATCAGTTGAGTCTTGTCTGGGCGATTCGCGTCAAGGCTGGACACGGTCTTTCATTGACCGAGAGCCGCTCTTTCATTTGCGACGATGGCTGCTACGCCCAAGTCTATCGCCCGATCGTATGCAGACGCCAATACTAATGCGCCACGCGAATACTGGGACTACGATGACTTGCAATTGACATGGAACTCGCAGGAAAACTATGAAATTGTACGCAAAATCGGACGCGGCAAGTACTCAGAGGTATTTGAAGGCATCAACGTTGTCAACAATGAAAGGTGTGTCATCAAAGTACTCAAACCTGTCAAGAAGAAGAAGATCAGACGGGAGATCAAGATTCTGCAAAACTTGGCAGGTGGGCCGAATGTCATCTCATTGCTTGACACTGTACGCGATCCGCGAAGCAAGATACCGTCGCTCATCTTTGAGCATGTCAATAATACCGACTTTCGCGTCTTGTACGCAACGTTCACCGACATGGACATTCGATATTACATTCGCGAGCTACTCAAAGCACTAGACTTTTGCCATTCTCGCGGCATCATGCACAGAGATGTCAAACCACACAATGTCATGATTGATCATCAAAAACGGCGGTTGCGACTCATCGACTGGGGTCTAGCAGAGTTTTATTTCCCTGGCACGAAATACAATGTACGTGTCGCATCGCGTTACTTCAAGGGTCCTGAACTCTTGGTCGATTTCCAAGATTACGACTACTCGCTCGACATGTGGAGTCTAGGAGCGATGTTTGCTAGCATGATTTTCAAAAAGGAACCGTTCTTTCACGGTCACGACAACAATGATCAGCTCATCAAAATTGCCAGAGTGCTCGGCACTGATGAGTTGTTTGCCTATTTGGACAAGTATGGCATTGAGCTCGATGCACACTTTGACTCAATTCTACAACGCTTCGAACGCAAGCCATGGAACAAGTTTGTGACGTCGGAAAATAAGCATTGGGTTTCGCCGGAAGCAATTGACTTTCTGGATCGTCTGCTCCGGTATGATCACCAGGAGCGACTCACACCTAAAGAGGCGATGCGGCATGCATACTTCAAGCCGCTGCCTCCTATGACTCAGGGTGCGAGCTAGACCTGTCTGCATACACCCATGTGGCATGTTGCGGGATTGCATGCAGCGGCTAGGGAGTGATCTTGGCAATGACTTGCGTGCGGCCAGGCTTCATTCAAGATGCCAAGCTGGAGCGAACAGCTGCCCATGTGTTGCCTTGTGTAGTGCTCTAATTCATTCTTTCCTTGTTATTCTTTGTCCATGTCGCCTCTTCTGACTCGATCTCACTCAGTCGAAGCGAAAAAAAAGTTTCGGAATTTGGATTCGCCAAGACACAAAAACCATATATACCATCAACCTATCTGTTGCTATTGCTGTTCTAGTGCTAATACTAGTGTGCTATCATGATCCACAGTCTCCGGCTGGCAGACAGGACGAATAGTGCTTCGAGTGTCCAGTCGGCAGGACAGGCCGTCTCCTCTACAGCCACCTCACCAGCTACAACACCTGTCGCAACTTACCATGCAACGACCAGCACGCCTCAGCTCAATCGATATGGCGCAGGCGGCTCTAATACCACGTCGCGCGCCAATTCCAGGAATCGCTCACTCGAACGCGAACGAGAGAGATTGGAGAAACAAGACGCGCTGCGGATTGGCTTGGACCAATGTTATGCCTATCGCTCCCTTGACAAGGTCTCAGGCACAGTCAATTACTCCGGTCATGTATGCGAACGTCTCAAGATTCATTTGACGGGAACAAGCTACCTCTATCACGCAAAATTCATCAATGGCAGCTACCGCAATGTTGAGAAGCAATGGGAATTCCTTAAGCTTACGCAGAAAGTGGTCGTGGCGGAAGATGGGCCTCCAGAAGCGCGCTTTTCTTTTCGACTACCAGACGCGTTGCTTGAGACGCTGTGCCCGCTGAAAGAACAGTATCATTTGCTATTGCCGCCAACCATGGGCTGTCGTCGAGAAGACGGTCTTAATGACTTATCGCCGAAAGATCCTGTCAATGCGAAGATTGAGTATCGCATCAAGGTCGAACTGTTCAGAAACGGCGAAATCGTCAAAACGTTCAGTGCACCCTTCAATGTCGCGCCACGCCATTTCGCTTCGCCCAATGCAATGAACCCTCCCCCGAGGTACGACGATGCGTTTAGCGAGACAATTGAAGTGACGCGTACCATCGGCGGCTCAATCGGACAAATGGTTCTCAAATTGCCAAGTCCGCCTGCGCTGCTCAGCAGTCTCGAAGAGCATCAGATCACGACCGCTTTTACCATGAATATGGAATTTCACAGTCTCACCAATTCACCACCCAAAATTGTCGGCCTCGGTATCAAATTGCAGGCAATCACGCGCTCTCGCATGGAGCATGCGCTTGAGGCTGGTGGCGCTGATGATATCAAGCGCATGACGGAACTTCGACTCAACCGTCTTTGCTTTTCAAAGAACCATGGCCCGTCATGGCAACCACAACGTCCTGGTGTCTGGCAATGTGCTTTTGAATGTCCCGTGACGCTATGTCCGAAAGGCTTTGTCGCGTGTCCCGAGTTTGAGAGTTGCTTAATTGAGCGACACTACCGCCTAAATCTCAAATTAGAGTTGGTACCGGCTTCCGGCTTGCCGCTCTCTGAAGCGCGCTTCACGTGTCCAACGTGGATCATGGCAGATGAGTATTACGGTCTTCCTTCAGAATCAGGAAGACCCATCAAGGAACGTAAACGATTCGACGTGCCTTCCGACATTAATGATGAGATTCCAGGTTCATTGCCAAACTATGAAGATGCATTTTTATCCAACGTCGCGCCATCTGCTACGAATCCGGACGTGATTGGCAATCTTGGGACACATGCGGCGCCGTTCCGCTTCACGGGTAGGGAACCAGATTATTTCGCGCGCGGACGATCAAGAGGCTCTGTGGCAGGGACGAATGGTTCTGGCAATGGTGTTGGAAGCAGCAGTTCAGCACAACCATCTAATGGAGCAAGCGTGAACAACACACGTCAAGGCAGACGGACAAGGAATGGTGATCTGGCACAAACACTTGAAGGCCTCGCCGTTGACGAGGAAAGTGAAGATGATCAAACGCGTGACCCTGCATGGATGGCAAAAGAGCGTGCGCGGGAAGTAGAAAGTCGCAGTCGTCGGCAGAGTGCGCATGAGACAGAAGGTCCCAATACAGATGCTGTGCAGTAGTCTTCTCTAGATTATACGTTTCTTTAATACATCTGTCCACATTGCGTGATGACAATGGGAAGCTTGGGTCGATCGTTGACGGTTTGTGCGCGTTCGATGGTTTGTACGATACTCTGTCCTGCCACCACTCTACCAAATACAACATGCTTGTTGTTGAGAAAGGGCGCTGGTGCAAAAGTAATCAAGAATTGGCTGCCATTTGTGTTTGGACCGGAGTTGGCCATAGATAGCAGATACGGCTGGTCATGTTTACTAGAGTCAGCAAAATGTTCATTGAACGATAGACATACAGAGTAAAGTTCTCATCATTGAATCGCGTGCTGCCATAAATGCTCGCACTGCCTGTTCCATCGCTATTCAGAAAATCACCACCTTGAGCCATGAAGCCTGAAATGACCCGATGGAACTGTGAATTCTTGTAGCCATGCGGTTGATTGCGAGCATTCTTGGCTTCGCCTGTGCAGAACTGACGAAAATTCTCAGCTGTTCTAGAGCATGTGTCAGGTCTTTGAGCAAGAGATATGGTGGAGCTCGTACCTAGGCACGATATCAGCAAAGAGCTCGAATTTGAGTCGCCCTTGAGCCACGTTGCCAATGGATATATCAAAGAAGACAACAGGGTTCTCTTTAGCTATTGTAGCAGACATTCTAGCCTTTTATCTTTTCATTCAGAGCAGTACTTGTGAGCAGTCTTCCTTCCATCCTGATCCTGACCATAGTCGAAGTGTCCCTGGAATCACGTGACCAGGATGAATCTTGAGGTCAGCAACGAGCAGGTCAAGAGAAGAGGCAACAGAACAAGGTACATCCGCCAGTCATGCTTCGAACGGCGCAGCGCTTCTCGAGGCAGGTACCGCTACTGGCACGCGGAGCACGTCCATTCACGAGCTCGGTCGCCAACCACAGTGCCGCATCTAAGCCGCTTCGTGCAGCCGAAATCGACTATCAAAAGACAACCATTACAGAGGCACAGGAGCCCATGTCTGGTCCGCTCGGACCTGACGGAGATCCTAAGATGCGCTATTTCACAGGTATGCCATGCATGGCGTTCTTTGTGGTCGCCACTACCAATAATGCTTGTTTTGCTGACACAATCATTTAGTCAACTTTGGACCGCAGCATCCCGCAGCGCACGGCGTGTTGCGACTCATTCTTGAACTCGACGGTGAAGAGGTGAAGCGCGCAGATCCGCATATTGGTCTTCTACACCGCGGGACAGAAAAGCTGATCGAGTACAAGACATACCTCCAGGCGCTACCCTACTTTGACCGGCTCGACTATGTGAGTATGATGACGAACGAGCAGTGTTTCTCGCTTGCTGTCGAGAAGCTGCTCAATATCGAGGTGCCGGAGCGAGCGAAGTACATTCGCACCATGTTTGGAGAAATTACACGCGTGCTAAACCACCTCATGGCTGTTCTTACTCATGCCATGGACGTGGGTGCCCTGACGCCATTTTTGTGGGGCTTCGAGGAGCGTGAGAAGCTGATGGAGTTTTATGAGCGTGTCTCTGGCGCGCGATTGCACGCAGCATATGTGCGACCGGGTGGTGTATCACAGGATCTGCCACTTGGTCTCATGGAAGACATCTACGCCTGGGCCACTCAATTCGGTGACCGTGTCGATGAATTCGAGGAACTCCTAACAGACAACCGTATCTGGAAGTTGCGGACGCAAAATGTCGGCATTGTGTCAGCTGCAGATGCTCTCAACTTTTCCTTCTCCGGTGTCATGTTGCGTGGATCAGGCATTCCCTGGGATGTGCGCAAAGCGCAGCCTTATGATGCATATGACAAGGTCGACTTTGACATTCCTGTTGGCACGAACGGAGATTGCTACGATCGTTATCTCTGCCGCATTGAAGAGTTCCGACAATCGCTGCGCATCATTCATCAATGCCTGAACCAGATGCCTGCAGGTCCCGTCAAGGTTGAAGACTTCAAGATTGCGCCGCCACCACGCGCACAAATGAAGGAATCCATGGAAGCGTTGATCCACCACTTCCAGCTATATACAAAGGGTTATGCTGTTCCTGCTGGGGAGACATACAGTGCTATCGAGGCGCCAAAGGGTGAGATGGGAGTCTTTGTTGTTTCGGACGGCAGTGAAAGACCGTACAGGTGCAAGATTCGCGCGCCTGGCTTTGCGCATTTGGCAGGCATTGACAGAGTCTCTCGTGGACTCTACTTGCCTGACGTTGTGGCCCTTATTGGAACCCTTGAGTATGCTTTCTTTTCTATGTGTTGCAATGCTAACATGCTAGTCTTGTGTTCGGAGAGCTTGACCGTTAGAACGATATATATTCGAAGAACTTTCACGCGACGCAGTGATTGAGCCATCGTGGGAATGCAGCTACTTCTCTGACATTTGTGACGCCGATGAGGTACCCGACAAGCCGCTCAAAGCCGATGCCAAACCCTCCATGTGGCACCGTGCCGTACTTACGCAGATCTGCATACCATGCCATGTCATCGACCTTGATACCGCCTTGTTCCATCGCCTTGACCAGTCTACCATAATCATGCTCTCTCATTGATCCGCCACAGAGCTCGCCCATGCCAGGCACCAACAAATCGAAGCAGACTGCTTCGTTGCCCTGGCGCAACATGTAGAAAGGCTTTTGTTCTGCCGGATAGTGCGTCACAAAGACTGGACCATCAAAGTGGCGTGCCAAGAACTGCTCATGCTCTGTTTGCAAAGCACACTCAGGTCCGACCTTGAATTTGAAGCTTGCTCGATCTGTAGAGACTGCTTCTTGCAATATTCTTAGGGCCTCTGTGTATTTGATGCGAGGCCAAGGGCTAGCAGCTGCATCTGAGCTCAGAGAGGGCGCACCAGACTGCTTGCCATCGACATGCTCAGCTCCCCTCGTATGCAGAAACATCAGCTCATCTCTCATCTGCATGACGCCCCTCGCTGCAGCCCGCACCACATTCTCGACAATGTTCAGAACATCTTCCAGGCTGCAAAAAGAAAGCTCAGCTTCCAACATGCGAAACTCGGAGAGATGCCGCGAAGTGGTTGATTTTTCCGCACGAAAGGTAGGTGCGAGTGTCCAGACGCGTTGAACGCCCATCGCGAGGCACTCGAGATGCAATTGGCTCGAGACTGCTAGACTGAGAGGGTTCCCGAAAAAGGCTTCACTCTTGTCAATTTGGAAGGTTTCCCCTGCACCTTCGCAGTCTGAAGAAGTCAACACTGGAGGCAATGTTTGGATGAATTGAGCAGATGCAAAATAGCTGCCGATTGACTGCAAGATAGCGCTCTGGAGACGAAGAATAGATGCTGATGCTTGTGTCTGAGGCCGAAAATGTGCAAGTTGCCGTAGATACTCTGCAGAATTGTACTTATTTTGGATGGGTATGTCCTGTGTGTCAGCTTGTGAATGCTTCCAGGCTCATACCGTCAGTGAATGTCCTATCACATCGAGCGAATCCACTTGAATGTCATATCTTTGTTGCGCTGATTCTGGTCTTCGTGGTGCAACCAGTTTGCCTTGTATGCTCACACTTGTCCGATAGCTCAATCTTGAAGTCAGCCCAGTATCAAGCAATAGGAGCACATACTTTGCAGCCTGAGCAGGAGACAGAACAGCTTGGATACGCTCATGCGTTGTTCCATCATTGAGCATAGCAAAAGACTTATTCTTGAGATGCTGCAGACTGACGACCCAGCCTTGCACATGAGCCGTCGTCCCTGGAGGCGGAGACGCATCTAGCAGCTGTCTGATTGTATGCAGGGAAGCGCGGAGCAAATGATTATGTAGCCTTCTTCGAGCAAGCATTGTAGTCAATCTAGTAGTAATGCATATGTAGGATCGGTACAGAAGCACAAATCTGAAGCATATAAGTAATAACCGTAATCTAGCACCCTCTATGCTAGTGAGCATGCCCGTGCCCATGTCCGTGTGACTCGCCATGAGACCCGGTCGGAGGACAATCCGGATCGCAGTCTAGCAAGCAACTCGCCTCTGACTCATCCACGACAGCAAGCCCGTCATGCACAAATTCAGGCTGAATGGTACAGCTGTGGATACCAAACGCATGCAGACATTTCTTGATGTCTTGCGCAACACGCATGTATCCATCGCTGCTTGTGATACGCACATGCACTGAAGCAACGAGCTTTGTGTCGGAGAGCTGCCATACATGCAACTCATGCGCCGACACGACGCTCTTGATGCTTTCGATGTCTTCGCGGATCTCATCCACATGAATTCCCGGCGGCGCTACCTGAAGGAGAATGAGCGACGCAGACTTGCAAAGTGGCACAGCCGATGACAGAATAATGGCTGTGATGACGAGCGAGATCACTGGATCCGCGTAAAACCGCCAGCTGAATTTCGTATAGTAGACAAAAAGGCCCGTCGCAATGACACCAATATTACCGAGTGCATCGCCAAGAACATGCAAGAATACGGCACGCATGTTCATGTTTGCGTGAGAGTGTCCGCCTTTCGAGGCTTCCTTAGGCTTGGCATGATTATGCCCAGAGTGATCTGTCAGCAAGGGCGAAGACTCAGATGGCCGTCTGTCCGCGAGATCCTTGATATGTGCGCGATTCTGTGCAGGATGAACAAAGATGTCTTCGGAGTTCATGCTCTGCCGGCGCTTATGACCATCAGCGCTATGCGAATGCGAATGTGTGTGCGTGTGGGTATGTCCATGCCCGTGAGCAGCGCTTGCCTTACGCACCTGTACTTCTGGAAGGTAATTTTCGATAGCATCTTCTTCCTCTGTCGCTTCCGGTCCATGACTATGTGAGTGACCATGCCCGTGATCGTGAAATAGGAAGAGACCGAGGATGTTGCTAGCCAAGCCAGCGCTGCCGACACCGACAATGAGAAGCGGCGATGTGATGACTTGCGGTTCTACAAAGCGCTGAATTGCTTCAAGAAAGATGGAAACGCACAGCGCCATGAGAAAAACGCCATTGACAAGTGCGCCAAGGATTTCGGCCCTTTGCCAGCCCTAGTTGTGAGTATGCGCGTTTGGTCGGCTTGACAACATACGTAGGTATACTTGGCGGCAATATTCTCCGTTTGGCCGGCCTTTTTGATGGCCCAGTAGGCGATTATCAAGGAGATGATATCGTTGAGCATGTGGAATGAGCTAGGCCGTTAGCATCGCGCTTGCGAGTGGCGCATCTTGGACATACTCTGCGACGAGGGCGAGAGAGTGGACGGCATAGCCAACAGATATTTCCAGAAAGAAGAAGAGCGTATCGATGACAAGCAGCGTGATGATGCTTGCCTCCCTGCTCAGGCCCATCTCTAGTTGGCCTTACACAGAAAGGATTGGAAGGCCTTGTTGCAGGTTGTTGCAGATTGAGCAAAGGCTACAGTCATAATAAGATCATACCAAGGTTAGGCTAGATCAGTGAACATCCATATAATGCGTGAAGGGTGCGCTACGCCTTGCTTCCAATCAGGTCAATCTGCCCAATCTTCGTCACTTGCTCGTCTCCCAAATTGCTCTCAATCAGCACGGCCACATCGCGCACGCCAGTAAACTTGGCCTTTTTCAAGGTCAGTGATGCAACACCATTCGCATACTCATCTGTAAAGAGCGTAAAGGTCTGTACTGACTCCGCCTTTGCCAGCGCCATCATGTCCTTAGGCTCTGCACCCAGATTCGGCGCAACGTGAATTTTGGCCGGCGCATGCTTCAAGTCATCTGCCTTGACGGTCACTTTGATGGTTGCCAAATCAGCCTTGATGTCCTTGAGTGGCAGATACAGCATCAAACCAGGTCCCGATGCACTATCCACAGCAGCTCCCGCGAAAGAAGGCCGCACAATGCTCTTGATGGCACTGCGCGAGGATGCGTTCAACATCCTCGCTCCATCCACATTGATGTAGTCACGTAGGCTCCCAATACCCGTGCTGACACTCGGAGATGCCTGCATTGAGGCTTCTGCGCCCAATTTTGTCCCTGACGTCGTATCCTTCGTAGCCGCTACATGCTGCGCAACTTTAGAAGTCAATGCCGGTCCTGACGCACCTTTGACCTCGTCAATTTTCTTGCCGTAGCTGAAGAACTGGAATGTTGGCATGGCTGTGATGCCGCAGATTTGCGCGACATCGCGCACTTGATCGACATCACAGCGCGCAAAGACAGTACGTGATGAGGCGTTTTTCGATGCTAGCGCATGGTAAACTGGGCCGATCTGCTTGCAGGGGCCACACCAGACTGCGTGAAAGTCAACCACAAGAAGCGGCTTCTGTTTCAGCTGGTTAAACTGCACAAGCGATGTGAGCTCTGTAGTCATGGCAGCTGTGAATCGTATGCGACTGATGCCTCCGTACTGACCTCGAGCTCTCTTGCTTGTCGCGTGCGCAGTTTAAGAATTCAGATGGAAAATTCGAGCAATCCAGCAAAAGGGGAGAAAGTGATGATTTGATCTAAGCATCTAGGGCTCTTCTTGGGTGCAATGGCCTAGAACTCCCAGTCTGCAGGTGTTTCTGCAGCCCACTTGAACTTCTCTCTCAAAGTCTTGGTGAACATCTTTTCTATTGGCACCGAATACTTGGCACACCATGCAAAAGTCAACCGAGGATCAATGTAGTTGATCTTGGACGTGCCCAACGCAGTCGTCTTATTTTCATCCCTGTCAATAGCAGCAGTCTTAGCAACAGCTATTCGCTCATCCAACTTGACCACCTGTGCTTGAAGCTTCTCAATTGTCGCATTCGCCTTGGGCACCACCTCGCCAGTCTTCTTTTCCTCAGCGTACATCTCCCTCAGCTCATCAGCTGCTTGGAGACGCGTCTCAAGCTCAGAAGATGGAAGCAAGTCCTCGCCTGCCGTTTGCAGCTTTTCATTCTCGCGCTCAAATCTCTTTCGAATGCGCTCTTGCTCTCGCTGGTATAGGACTGTATGGTGCTCGGCGATCCACTCATCATCCACGTCGGACTCGTACTTAAGCAATTGTGGCTTCTTCTTCCGGAGCATCGCATCCAGTGCAATCATCATACGGTGCAAGCGCATCTTTTGATACTTGAGTTCCCGTACCTTGTCTTCAATTTTCTCCATCGATGCTTCGTGACCTTTGCTCACTGTACGCTGATGATTACAAAGGACGGCCACCTCGCGATTTGCACGGTTGTATGCCAAGACCTTGTCTGCAATGTTGGCATTCTCATCCGTAAGCTTGTTGAGCTGTTCCTGAAAGGTGAAGGAAGCGTTATATGTCCGAAACACCTTGGCAGAAAGTTCTGGCATCAAGCTCGTCAAGTGCTTGTTGAGCTTGCCTGTATTGAGGCGGTCAAAAATCATATCCTCATCAGACTTTGACTTTTTGAAGATGCGCAGATTTTTAAAGACTTGCGGTGTGACCGCCACCTCGTTGTAATAGCGAATAGAGTCCTTACCGAGAAAATCGAAGATCACGATATTCGGTAGCTTGAGAGAGATGTGCTCGAGACGGAGCGAGCAGCAGCCAACAGTGTCCGCCTCGTCTTCGCCCTTCTCATTGCCTGCACGAAGCGCAAAGCGATCAATGAAGTACATGGCTGTTGCACGCTGACGCACCTCCATCAGCTTGTCTGTGAGCTCAGCCTCGTACGTCTTTCGAATATCCTTGATGCAAGCCTTTAATCGCCGCGCTTTTTCATACTTTTTCAGATCAGACTGGCCCTTGAAGGACGAGCCTGCTCCCATCATCACATACTTGACATTATTGTTAATATTTTCGTTCCATGTGGCGAGCCAAGTGACCTTTTTGTCATGTCGCACTTCAGCCCACTTATGTCCCTCAGGTGGAGCAGGCACAGGCACATTCTCGCCGATGTTGATGGTGATTTGTTCTGGCATGACCCGCGTCTTGAGCTTGCCGGTCTTTGGATGCGCGCCACGACCACGAAACAAGCCCGGCGGCTCAACACGGAAATTGCCAATTTTCTCCTTGCGACCATCCACCAATGCATGCGTGAACTTTTCCTCAAACTTGTCCTTTTCCTCCTTGATGCGCTTCTTCTCCTCTTTTGACATGCTCTTCTTTTCTTCCTTGCGCGCTTCAAAGTACTCAAACATGGGACGGAAGTCGCACTTGGCGAAGTCTTTCGGAATCTCCGATTCTTTCATGCCCGAATCTTTGCATACTTTGCGAAAGTCCTCGAAGAAATTGGCGCAAAAGACTTCGTTCTTGGCGTGATCGGTCTCGATTAAAGCACCCAAAAACCCGGCAACCTCTTCTGCTTCAGGTGGGAGCGTCAATGCCTTGCCATTATACTTCATCTTAACGTCAGATGGTAGAGGCGTATACGGAGGTGGAAAGACAACGCCATTGTGTTCGAGCGTTTGCCACTTTTCAGAACCATCTTCCTTTTCTTGCTCCCACCAGCGAAATTCTGATTCATCATCCTCTTCATCACCATCACTGTGCTCAGACTTGGTCTTTTTGCCATCCACTTTGGCAGCAATCTTGGCAGTATCTTTTGCAGCAACTTTGACAGCCTTTGTCTTTGTCGCTGCAAGCTTGAGAGGCTTCACCTCTTCGTCGTCGGATGTAGTTGCTTTCGCCTTGCGCTTCTTCGATTTACTCAATGGCTTGTCTTCGTCGCTTTCGCTCGCGGCCGCCTTCTTCTTGCTTTTACTTTTCCGCTTCGTTTTGGTCTTTTCCGACACAGGTTCAGCATCAGAGCCACTGCTAGAATTGTTATTTTCCTTGATGACCTTGGAAAGCGGCTTCTCATCTTCGCTTGAGCTGTTGGACGTGGTAGGCTTAGCCTTTTTCTTGACCTGACCATTCTTCTTTGACTTTCCCGATGATGCTGATGACTTGACTTCGTTTTTGACAAGCTGTGCCAAGGGCACGTCATCTGTTTCTTCGCGCTTGAGCGCGCCATTCTTCACCTTGGCTTTGCCATCGCCCTTTGTCGCCTTTTTCGTCGCTTGCTCAGACTCTGCAACCTTTGCCTTTTTGATCTAGTCGTTAGACCTGAAGCAAGCGCGTGAAGGGCATACCAATGGCTCGTCGTCAGACTCACTGTCGCTCTCGAGACGTATCTTGCTCTGTTTCCGCTTTGCCGGCACAGCTTCATTCACAATCGTCCTTGGCTTCTTCGCTTCGGCATCTGAGGGCACCGGCGGTACAATTGACTCGTCCACCACGGCACTCGAAGCGATTCGTTCACTGACAGGAGCAGAAGCGGCCGCCTCGTTCAGCTTCGGTGGCATGCTTCGCGCTACTCAGCACAATGAGTCGCTTGGCCGCGTATGATCTAGCAGATACAAGCAGGGAGCAACTAAAGGCACAAGATGTTGCTCGTATGATGCGTTTCAAGCGCGTTTCCATGAGTCTCAAACCTCTCAAATTAGGCGGAATTTCAGCAGTCATAAAAAAGCTATTTGTTGCATTGCCAGAGGCAGACTCGCCGATCATAGAAACTGCATGTAGCATACATCGTCGCATCGTTCTGATGGCGAACATCGCCGCCGTAGACGATACTGTTGTGGAAGCGGACATCAGCGGTGATATTGAAGCCTTGCGGCGTCAAGTCAACCAGCTTCGCCCCATCATACATGCAGCATGCCAAAAAAGAGCCCTGCTTGTGATCCGGAACGATACGCCAGACGCCACCACCTAGATTCGCCTCATGCACTGGTCGTCTGAGGTTGCGCATGTCGAATGATCGAATTGTATCGTCATAGCTGCCTGACAGGAGGGTCACTTCTGTGTATGGAAGTATCGCAGTGACGCCTGCGCCGTGTGTCCTCCGATTGCAGAGTGTGACTGACTCGCTTCTCAAGTCGACGACACTCAAGGCACCATCATCTGAGCCTGCAAAGACGATATTTTGGTCGAGTGATGTATAATTGTATGATTGAGTCCAGACTTCCAATTCCGAGATCTTGACACTCTGTTCAACTTCAAGGTCATGGTCGAGCGACATGATTGTGCCTTCCGAAGTAGAAATCAGGATACCCTCAGTCGTGACAGTCAGACTCATGATGAGCATCTCAGATTTTATCAAGGACCTCTTGAGGCGCACGGAAAGCTTGCCTTCCTTGTAGTCCAGCACAGAGATGGATCCTGTCGAATGAGCGACGTAAAGCTGATCTTTGAACCACTTCAGATCGAGTACAGCATCCGTATCAACCTCAGAGACAATGCCAAGGCCACCTGTCTCTAGAATACGCAAGACGCATATTTTGCCGTGCCTGAGACGTGTCTGTTCATCTAGCAAATACGTCCCGACGATCAAAATGTCCTGTTCGGCAGGATGAAAGAGCAGCACATCGGCCGGAAACGGCGTGGCACATTCAGCGTGCAGTTGCACTTCTCTCATCTTCTTTGTCGTAGCAGACTTAGCCTCATTTGCAGCACATCCTCGAGAGAAAATGACGGATTTAGTCCATGCTGTTGAGGTCATTCGGAAGCACGTCGAGCGCATTGGCTGGTGTTTAACGTTCAGATGGACAAGATACCAGCAAACCATGTATTTATCAACCAAGTCTATTTAGATGCCCCCAAGGTCCACTGCAAAATGCTGTACAAGATCATATCACACAACGACAGCCTTATCGGCAGCAACAGCAGGATCAAGCACTGCGCTCATCTTTTGGGCCGATGCGAGACCATCCCTTGATTCCACAGACACCGCTCCGCTACCCGCACTCGACTCCGTCGGCTCCTCCAAGGCAATAGCAGCCTCAGCATCCGTCTCAGCAACTTTGGCGGGTCCACGTTGTACGACACGCTTTAGCGAGATTTCACGCTGCCAAAAGGATGAGAAAAAGGCAACACCGGCGAGGGGTGCCATGACGATCCAAATAGTGCGTAATGCATCTGCATAGTCATCAAGCACCTCAATGCGCAACGCATCTGGTGTGATGTTCTTCAAAATGTTGACAGCCTCGACATTGCTTGTGGCAAACGACGCCGGTAGCCGTTTTGACAATTCACTAGAGTAAATGGCGCCTCCGACCGTGATGCCAATACTGCCACCAATGGCTCGGAGGAGTACCATACCAGACGTACTGACTGCCATATCGCGCACGGGCATTGAAGCTTGAAGCCCAATCAATGGAGTCTGGAAGTTGCATCCAATGCCAAGCGCTGCAACGAGGATGTAAATTTCCTGTTGAGCGCGATTGCTTCTTGAAGTGAGTGATGCCATCAATCCGAATCCGAGAACCTGTAATGCGTACCCGCCAACAGAGACTGGTTTGTAACGGCCTGTACGCGAAACAACTTGACCAGACAGAATAGCAATCAGCGCAGCACCAAGCGAGTAAGGCAGCATTTCAACACCAGAGAAAGTGGCGGATGAGCCATTGATGCCCTGGAAGTAGATGGGCAGATAGTATGCACCGGAGAAGAATGTTGCAGCATGAAATGGAACACTGATGAGGATCGAGCCAGATGTGCGGTGCTTGAATAGTCTTGGCGGGAGAACAGGGTTGCGCTTCGTCTTAAATTCTGTGACAAGACATACAATAAAAAACGCGCCAGAAATAAGAAGCAAGCCAAGACCCTGGAAGGAGATCCATCGGCCTGCAGCGCCTTCGTTGAGGCCGACTAGGAAGCACGCCGTTGCGGCCACAATGCTGAACAAGCCGACAAAATCAAAGCTCTGAGCCAGTTGACGGAACGACTTCTTTTCGTGTGGGTTGAGCGTCAGACAGATGAAGAGCACAGTGGCTGCAGCACCTCCGACTGGCAAATTGATGAAGAAGCACCTTTTGTCAGCGAGTAACTAGGTATGCGATCGCTTACCATCGCCAAGACACCTTCTCTGCAAGAGCGCCACCCATGATGGGACCAATTACAGAAGCGATTCCCCAAGTCTTTGTATTAGTATCCTCGCGAAAGTGATCAAGGCGAGCTTACAGAACCAATGAGTCCCGCTAGACGTTAGCGACATCCTTTGCAGGTTGAATATCTTACCATACTTTCCTCTTTGCTCGAGCGAGACAATGTCTTTCCGTCAGCACGTCAGAGAACAGTTGCAAGCATACCAGAGATAACGATTTGACACATCGTGATCAAGCCTCCTCCACCTATGCCTTGAATAGCCTGCTGATCAGTAACATTCTTTGCTTAAAGAGAATCATACGCGTGATGCGATGAGCATGCCCATTGATTGTGATGCACCACATAGAGCAGAACCGATGAGGAAAACCAAAATCGAACCATAGAGAATAGGTTTGCGTCCAACGATATTCGATAGCGTGCCCCACAGTGGGACGAGCGCGGCAGATGTCCTGTGTTGTCAGCATTGAGGGGACACAAACAAAGGCCCATACAGCAAATAAGCAGAGCCAATCCATGCATATTCATTCTCGTTCGCGCTGAGATCCTGCGCGATGGTCGGCAGAGCAGTCGCGACAATCGTCTGATCCAAAGCAGCCAAGAAGACAGTCAACATCAGTCCAGCAAAGACCAATGGCATGCTCTTTTGTTTCGGGAGCATATGCACTTCAGCTTCCGGTGCGCCCTTTTGCCGCTTCTCAACCACATTTGCCTCGGTCGATATGACATCGGACTCCATCGTTGGCGAATGCTTCTCTGTAGGCACAGGTGTATGCTTGCCAAGAGCAGAAGTGGCGATGTCGGCACTTGCCGTCGCGTCTTGTGACAGAGTCGTGTCTTGCGGTGCGGCCGAGACCATGTCAGGATGCGAAAACGTCCTTGAGGAGAGGAAGAGCAAAGGACAGGCCCTCGCGATGTATCTCTTGGGCAATCGCACGTCGGCCTGAGTGGTGACTTCCAATATCTACTTTGTCTTTGGCGGCTAAATACCCTCGCTTGCCCGGGATTCCAGGGCAAGAATTGCCGCCGTCCATGGCCAACAGCTGCAGCTCATCTGTGGCTAAAACTGGAGAGGCAACCTGGCAGCCTACCCTCTCCTATGAAAGCCTAGTCTGCAGACTAGAAGCCAGTTCGGAAGCGTTGACGGAATCATGGCACCCATGAGGTTCATCTGACCATTTGATATCGTGAGCCGCTCATTTGGTGCTGATTCGCCGCTAGCTATAGCTGTACTGCAGTACACACCCGGCGCGCAAGTATCTCTTGTCGTCGCAAGGCCCTCCGTTCAGGGCCGCCGTCGTGACGATCTAGACCATCGGATCTTGTGTACAATTTCTCGCGGAAACGACCACGCAAGTCAGTATCAACATGTTTGGCAAACAACATTTCTTTGGAGATATACTCCTGATCTGCTGAATGGCATACAGCTCACAAGCATTTGCATGAAGTCTGCGCCAAGCATCAAATTCCATCAAGACTTAGTGTCATTGCGCTATCAACAAAGCTCATCTGACTGGCAAAACCAATTGCTGCGCCATGACATCTGCCTCCCATATCCCAGCTTTCTTGCAGAGGGAATCCAAGTCTCTCAGAGATGTCCCGTCGAAGTCAGCTTGCTCCCGTGGATATAATCAGGCCGTACTGAGTCACGTGTAACAGCTCCTGCACAATCAACCATGCTTGCCTGATAGGGCAATGGATTTGGCCGACAAACACAGTATGCGTGGCAGGAGATCCTCCTTCACTCCTCTTCTCAAATAGTGTATAAGAAGGTTTCAGCAGTCTCCCAGAGTCTCTCTCTACAAGCAGCAACATCCTCACAGCACTCAACCTCCATCAGCCTTAAGTCACGCTCAAGAACAACGCCTCGCAAATATGCATTTCCACCACGACGTTGTACTCGCCTTCATTCTTTTCACGGCCTCCTCCGCAGGGACTGTCGTCTCCAGCAAGCCCAGCCGCTGTGCCAAAGTCCTCAACTTCAAATTCCACGACATCATCAATGATGTCGATTCGCAGGATTGCGCCAACTTATGTCCAAAAGCTCCTGAACAGGTGACGCTGCCGACATCTTGTAAAAATGACAAATCGAAGCTTACATTCACTCACAATGAGATCATGGAGGACGGGTTCTCTAGTTGTGTCTGCAATGCAACATTGGCTGTGTATGGGCTGAAGGTTGTTTCCGAAAAAAACCATTGCCATTACGCGAAGCTAGGGTATACGCTATCGCAGAAGATTGGCGAAGGCTACACTTTGGTACAAGATGAAGCTACACTCAAAATGTACTCAGCCGAGTACGAGCAAACCAAAGCGTGCTAGAGCGCTTCCTCCCAAGGCAGCGCACCACCACTTTGCTCTCATTGCTACGCACATCGTTGACATTTATCCGAATAGGCGCGTCTGCTCTTCAACACGAGCTGACTTCAGCTCATTCGACTTGGTGCCTCTTGCGATCAAGTCGCCCAGTCAGGCACATATATTACGTCTATGCCGTAGAGTTCGTCTAGTTTCTGGAGACCAATTTTCCTATCTTTAACGACCTTTGCAATTGATGCCTTAAGCTTGTTGCGAAAGCGAACGATACCGTGTGAGTCCTCTCCTCGCAAGCCACGGGACTGAAGTTGAAGATCATCTGCAAGACCAGCTAATAGTCCCCGTCCGGCATTACAAGCTAACTAGCCTCGCAGCTCTCTGCGACGGCTTGGCAATTCTGCATGCCAGTATGACAGATCGGCTCGTCCGGCGAGAAAGTATCTCATGAGCAAAGCATACAAGGAGGTTGCCGCATTTGTGCTTCTTCAAGACAATCACCTCTTATCCTCTCACAAAATCCTCGCATCTGTGCGCAGGTGCGCCTGATGTACAGGCGATGCAGCATTGTTCGCCTGCCAAATGTACAACGAGATGGTTCTAGCCTGTGCCCTTCATGAGGTTCATCGCAGACTCATGAAGCACAGTGAGACGTAAGCAGGCCCTGGATCGACCTACAGTAGCCGGTCCTGCTGCTAGGCATTTTCAATGTGAGCGCCAGACAGAATGAACACCTCCAACTTGCATGCGAGGCTCAGCGCTGCTACACTGAGCAAGCTCTGTTGCGATCTGCAATCTCTGCAAAGGCCGCTTGCATCAGCCTCGGGCATATGAAGAAGCAGCACGCTAGGCAAGGATCTTTCGAATCAATTCAAAGAGGCTGATTCGTGCTAAAAATCCTCATGCGGCCCAGCGACTTCGAAGACCTGGCTGCTAACCTCAATCTGCTGCCAGCGCATATCGATGCGTTCACCTGAGCATACGTGTCGGCCTTGTACGTAAATTGGCTCTTCTGCCTTCTTGCCAGGCTTCCTGGAAGAGAAACCACCGAGGTTACAAGCATGAGGTTTTCGCCATCAACTCTATCTTTGGCGAAGCTGGCGCTCAGCAAGCGATTTGAATCGTCTGCCTTGCCAAGTGTGAGCTCATCGGAACGCAGAGGCCATCGGCATGCTCACGATTGAAGGCTTGCGCTTGGCTGATTTTCGGATGGCGATCGTTCACTGGGCTTTGCAGGTACACTTCATCATACCGTGTTCGACAAGCTCGACAGATACAGCAGCAGAAAGTGAGAATGGATTCAATAGCCCCTTGCTAACGGCTGGCAGCTTTGAGCGTTCTGACTCCGTGGATCCCTGAGTACGATAGGCTATATTCCGCGACTCCTGCCTATGCCGAAGTTAGCGACCCCTGGAACAGGAAGCGCTCGCCAGCAAAGCATAAAACGATGCTGCTGACCTTCGCTCATTCTCTCAGGTTCGCGACGTAATGAAGTCTCACCTATTTGCACCAATATTGCGCACCATACTGATCCACAAAGACATCGTCATATGACTTTCATTCTCTTCAACTTTTTGGCAGACACTGTGGATCCAACCAGAGTCAAATGCCGGATCCGGACTGCTGACTTCCAATTGAGTAGGGAGGTCAACGTCGATACCATACCTGATTCAAATTGCTCAGCCATCTGCAGTCGAAATGCCACCACCCAAAAGACTACGAAACCCAATAGTCCCACCAAATGCGCAAAATCCAAGTGCACGAAGTTGGTTATAATGGGTGGCGCAACAGGGAAGGATTCAAACAAGTGCGCATATTCGGCTACATGGACGCCATATCAGCTGCCGACGACGCAAACAGGCCAAGGCTGTACGCTTGACGCGCTGGGAAATCTCTTGGCAACGAGCTTGGGCGACGCCTGGAAATATAATCGCACCGTGAATGGTCCAGAAGGCAATTGCAAAAGCTCTTGCCAGAGATTTTCTGCTTTGAGCAAGTCTTCCTGACGTAGTCTAATCATGCGTGTCAGCTCTGCAACATGAGCTGCCTTTCCAACTTTCTGAACCTTTGACCGCCAATGTTGCCAGTGGCCGACGTGGACACCATCTATTTCGACTATCAGCGATATCGTTCAAGCAGAAGCAGCAGTAGCGGCCAAAGTGCAATCACAATACTTTTCTAGCTATCACCATAAGAGCAAATGAGAACGGTAGTGATAGCATTGGTTGCTGAGCTTCTTGCATAGGCCAGTGCCGTCGGCGTCTTCCGCCCTTCTTCTTGAATCTGTTGGGAGTGAAAAGGGGAATAAAATTGCTGCCATCCTCACGCCACTTCACCCAGGAAAAGATCAAAATGCACGCGCGACAACCAAGACCATCTCACCAAAATATCATGGCATCCAAGTCGTATGCATCTCAGACACTGCAGACATGCTCTAACACCTTCGCAGAGAAGTCTACATCGTGTCCGTCGCTAGAACGCCGTTGGGCGCCTTCCAGGGCTCGCTAGCATCGCTTTCGGCCGTTCAGCTCGGTTCTCATACCATCAAGGGTAAGCTCCTGCCACCACAAGGCAATGGCTAACCATTCAAGCCGCCGTCTCTCGTGCTGGAATTTCACCGGAACAGGTCGAAGAAGTCTTTTTCGGCAATGTCTGCCAAGCAAACTCGGGTCAAAACCCCGCGCGACAATGTGCTCTTGCTGCAGGCCTCCCAGAGTCTGTGCCATGCACCACTATCAACAAGGTGTGTGCTTCTGGTATGAAAGCTACCGTAATTGGTGCACAAACGATTCTCACCGGGACGGCCCGCATTGTTGTCGTGGGCGGCACTGAGAGTATGTCGAACGTGCCTTACTACCTGCCCACTGCACGAACAGGCAGCAAGTATGGTCACACGCAAATGATCGACGGGTTGCAAAAGGATGGCTTGACAGATGCCTACTCGGGATCGGGTATGGGTGATGCTGCCGAGGTTTGTGCCGCAAACCTTAACATCGGACGTGATGCACAGGATCAGTTTGCTATTGAGACGTACCAGCGTGCTCAGCAGGCTACTAAGAATGGCGACTTCATCGAGATTGCGCCAATCGAGGTGTCTGGTGGCCGCGGCAAGCCCAACAAGACAATATCCGCTGACGATGAGCAAGCCAACTTGAACATTGAAAAGCTCAAGTCCATCAAGCCGTCTTTCAAGAAGGACGGAACAGCCACTGCTGCCAATTCGTCGCCTCTGTCTGACGGCGCTTGTGCAATTGTCTTGGCTTCAGGCGAGGCAGTCAAAGAATACGGATTGAAGCCTATTGCCAAGATTCTCGGATGGGCAGATGTTGCGCGTGCGCCGATCGACTTTACCATCTCGCCGTCTCTCGCCGTGCCCAAGGCTCTCAAGCATGCTGGTGTGACGGCCGAGCAATGCGATTTCCATGAAATCAACGAGGCGTTTTCGGTTGTGGCTCTTGCGAATGCGCAAATCCTCAAACTTGACCGTGAAAAGGTGAATGCCTTTGGTGGTGCTGTTGCATTGGGACATCCGTTAGGTTGCTCTGGTGCGCGTATTATTGCGACATTGACAAGTGTGTTGGCTCGCAAGGGTGGCAATATTGGTACGGCATCTATTTGTGCTGGTGGCGGTACTGGTTCGTGTATGGTTATTCAGCATGTCGATGCAACAAAGGAGAAGCTCTAGACGGTAATTAGATGTAGTAGGTATGCTGTCTGTCATTGTGTTTCTTTGAGCATTGGCTTCGCGTCTAGCATCGAAGGATCACACAAGCAAGTTCAAGCACAAAATGATTCATTAAACGTCAAAGGCCTAGGCTAAATCTCGAGCAGTGTCATGCCAGACATATCAGGACTGCCGACCATATCGCGAAACTCCTCAAAAGAGATCTTGCCATCTCTGTCTTTGTCTGCCTCCATCAATGTCTTATCGACAATTTGCTGCAACTGTCCATCGCGCAAGTTATTGCCCACCATCATCTTGAGCACGAGGAAGAGCTCACCATTCGAAATATAGCCATCTCGGTCGATATCGTAAATTTGAAAGGCGAATCTGAGCTTAGATTCCTTGTCGCCTTTGCTGCTAAACGTGCTCAACGCCTCAATAAACTCTTGAAAGTCGACTTCGCCTCCGCCGTCTTTGTCCACCACGGCAAACAGACGATGCGCGAGTGGATTACTGGCGATTTGTGGTATAGATAGGAACTCTTGCCGATCTATACCACCTGATCTATTCTGATCCAACTTGAGGAAGCGCCGCCGAATGCGCTCGATCTCTTCATGCGAGAAGTGTGTCGAGTTGACGAGGTCATCGAGTAACCGCGATGACTGGTTGCCCATGCGGCGTGCAAGTGTGTATGTGTACGAGTCAATGAGCAGATGCGCGGAGTTTGTCTTGTTGTCTGTTTTTCGATGCGCGAATTTGGACAAGAGAGAGAACTAGCTATAGACCGAAGCTATCCTATTGAAGGCTCGCTAGCTCAGGCAGGGCCATGGCACGGAAGGACCTCTCTGCACTCAAGCTATACAAGTACTCGGCTGTAGACAAATCTCCACTCTCTTACTATGTCTTGACACCATACTGGCAATGGTGCACAAACAGATTACCGCTCTGGGTCGCGCCCAACTTGATTACATTGACAGGACTCGGCTTCATCGTCGCCAATGTCATTTCTATCCTGCTGCTGATACCGGATATGAAGGGCCCTGGTCCAGCGTGGCTGTATTATTCTTTTGCTGCTGGTTTGTTCATCTACCAGACGGCAGACAATATGGATGGCAAGCAGGCGCGGCGGACAGGCTCAAGCTCAGCATTGGGTGAGTTGTTTGATCATGGAATCGACTCACTTAATTGTACTCTTGGCGGTATTGTGCTTGCAAGCGCGATGGGATTCGGTGCAACAAAGGAAGGTGCCGTGATTATGATTATCAGCTCATGGCCCATGTTCTTCAGTTCATGGGAACAATTCCACACGGGAACACTGTACCTTGGCTATTTCAATGGCCCTACAGAAGGAATTCTGATTGCATGCGGGTGCATGCTTGTCAGTGCAATTTGGGGTCCTGGTATATGGCGTCAACCACTCGCTGAGCTATTGCCTTCTTTGACGCAACTTGTCAAGTCTACGACGCTCTTGAAGGATGCATTCATGGCCATGACATATCTGGCTCTATTCTTTGTGCATATTCCCTTCTGCATATACAATGTCTACAAGGTGCGATCAGCCAAGGGTCTCGACACGGTCTCAACGTTATTGCAATGGCTCCCGCTCGGCTTGTTTACTGGTGGGGCAGCGGCATGGATCGGCTCGCCATACGGCACCATCCTACGAGACAACCACATGATCCTGTTCGGCATCCTCTGCTGCCTTGTCTTTGGTCGTATGACCACCAAGATTATCCTCGCGCATCTCCTCAAACAGCCATTTCCGATGTTCACAGTCCAGCTTATTCCATTGCTAGCAGGTGCAGCGATCATCAATGCGCCGCTTGTGGGACTTCAGCTATGTAGTGCGCAACAGGAAGTCAAGATGCTGTGGATATGCCTTGGCTTGAGTACGGTTATGTATATTTCATGGGCAGAGCATGTTATTCGCGACTTTACCGCATATCTGGGTATTTCATGCTTGACGATACCTTACAAGACGGACTCTGGACGCGATTTGCTTGCCTAGACCGACAAGTACTATAAGTGTATCAAATAGAAAATAGATGCACGTGATTGCTTATCTCATCCTCTCAGTCAATAGACAGTGGTCAGGTCAGGCGCATATCCATATGCATCCATTGCTTGAAGGGGGGTAAAGAGCTGTTTCATATAGGGGAGTGAGCGCAGAAGGTATACAAGACTAAGGGCCGTGTCTATCTCCCTTCTTGCCAGCAGCAGACCCGACTCTATCGTCCTTCTTCGTTCAGCGCGGCACGGCATACCTCTCTGCATTCTCCAACAAGCACACCTAGCACGAGGCGGAAGCAATGTCGCTCGCAACAAGCACAGTCATACCCTCGTTACTTCCCACAGCGACAGCAACAAGCACGCCGCGCTCAAGCAACAATTCACAATCGCCTCTTCTTTTCTTTGTCGCACTCGGATTCGGCGTACTTTTCACGAACCTATGGATCATCATTGGCGTCAAGTACTGTTTCCGCTACCAGTCTGCACGGCGCAGAGGCATCACCATGTCTCAAATGAATGCTGAGATTGCAGCAGCGAATGCACAGCAGCGATCAGGACGGCGACGCAGGGAGAAGAAGCTTATGACGATGGATGATGTGAATGCGCAATTCCCATTACAGAGTTATAAAGCTTGGCGAGCGAATCGAGAGCGTGCAGGGCTTAGTACCGAAGGCGGCATGCAGGCTGTGGACCCGGAAACGGCGCAAGTCGCACGGCAAGAGATGCAGCAGGAAAAGGCGATCCTCACGACGGATGAAATGTTAGAGGTAGAGTTGCCTACTGGAGCGCAGCTAGCGTCTGAGCAGCAGCAGCAGCTAGAAACGTCAAAAGCAAGAAAGAGCATGCAGCGCGGCGACACGTATGCAGGGGATACGATCTATGAGGTTGGCACCTCGCAAATACTGACTGGCGCAGCATCATCGAATGACAAAACCGACAAGCATATCGACGTGGACGAAGCAGACATTGCTGAAGCTGGCACTGCCGGAACAAGCACACAAGGTGACTCAATTTCTCCGGCGCCCAGTCCTGCGGCAGCAGAGATTGTCGCTGGCGACACTTGCGCCATTTGTATCGACACCCTTGAAGATGACGACGATATTCGTGGATTGACCTGTGGACATGCCTTTCATGCAGCTTGTGTGGATCAGTGGCTTACGACACGACGCGCCATTTGTCCGCTTTGCAAAAAAGACTTTTGGGTGCGCAAGACGCCTACCATGGGTGAAGGTCAGGAGGATCGGTCAGAAGAGGAACCCTTGCGTGGTGGACTCGTCGGGGCTATACAAAGCCTCAATACAATACGCATGCCACGCTTTGGACGACGCGCTAGACAGGATGAGTCGAACAGGCGCATACAAAGACAAGGCGATCTTGAGCAGGGTAGTGAAATGTCACACTTGCATAGTCGGCCTCGATCGCGCGATGTGACTGAAGCGGCTGGACGTGTTCGCGAGACGACCTTGAATCCTTATGCCATGGCAAGCATTCATGCAGCACAGCGATGAGCCATCTTACGCGCTTTCTCTCCTTCACTTCCCGGCCGGCAGTCCTTCCGACATCCTCATGCAGTAGCAGCTTTATTCTTTCAATGACAATCATATTTCCAACATGTACATAGAATTACGTGAAGCCTTTACCACGTTGTATTGTGCCCAGCAAGGCCTTGGTCAAGGTCACGGGCAGCAGGACCTGCCTGCACTTGATCAGATTGCTGCCCGTGGAGTTCCTGGTGAGTATCATCATGCATTTCGCCATCTTGCTGCAAGTGTGTTTGTCCATTCTCTTCTGATGTCTCTGTCACTGCCGCAATCTTGCGCTTCTTATGGCTTCGCTTTGGCTTCGGTACAGCCATCTCGCCTGATCCATCTTGTCTATCTCCAAAAACGCCATCTTGTCGCACCTCATCACCGTCATGATCCGCCTGCTTGACACTCTCCCTGTATTTCGTCAAGTAAATCTTGAGCGCCTCTGAGTAATTCTCAAACCCAAGCGAAGTCATAGCAAACAAGATGTCCTCGCCATTTACCGTCTTGCGCTTCTCCTGTGAGCATTTTTCGGAGGCTTCTGAAGTGATGAATGCGATAAATTCTGATATGCACTCTTGCACGCATTCCTTCGCCTCTTTCGCGATCTTGGCAGATGGTGGAAGTGCGGCTTTCATGATGCGCAGGACATTGGCGATGGGGATATCGGCTGGCGCGAGCGTATCTTTCTCGTCGCCGGCCACAGCTGGCATACTCTCATCGTGCTTCTCGTCCTCCTCCATCCCTTCTAAGCCAGGCTAGCCGTTTCCCTTCTCCCTTCTTGCTTCTTCCCTGCCTGCCTGATGATTGTTGTCTTTCTAGCCGAAGACTCAAATCGCATGACAGAACGACGACAAGACAAAATCATCAAAGGTAGAGTACCAGGAAACAGCTGCTCGTTAAGGCTAGAAGAGCCTGCCAGAGACTGCAATGTGGCTCTCAAGCGCACTGATCTGCGCATCACTTGCATGCATCAATGCGGCTACACCAGGCACGCCACCCGCCAGCGTCTACAAATTCCCAGGCAACCACGAAACACCCATCGGCCTCACGCCCGCAGAGTCGCGGCAAGTCTTCAGCGAGATCTTTGGTGTTGCCCGATTCCATAAGCTTGGACTGATCGGACAGCAAGCTAAAGTGCTTGAACATCTTGTTCGCAAAAAGGCGCACCATCTGTTCAGGCAGGATGAGGCGATTGAGTTGGACGAAGCAGGTGCATTAGATCGCGCGCAGCATGGCGGTCTCTGGTCGAGTCCAAGGTGTGGCGTTGTCCTTAATATCGCTGGTATCGTGGATGCGAAGCATATCTTCCCAGAGGAAAAAGCACTCTACCAGATTCCAAACTCGCCACGCTCATCAGCCTACAGCGATTTGCTGCTTCGCCTGCTCGATCAAGCGGAAATCTTACACCAGCACCGACTTGAAAGTATCTACAAGAATGCTCAAGGCGGCGGACTCTGGCTCAGTCCACCGCTCAAGTACATTCATGATCACGTCAGGCACGGCGCTTCTCTACCAGTCTTTGAGCAGCACTTTGGGAAAGACATTGCGCAGCATTTTGACATGAAGGTTCGAGAAGATCGCGGCTTCATTGGCGAAATCTGCGCACTTGAGTCGTTCATCGATGCCTTGTCACGCGCACCGACACCTTTATCTGGTCAATTCGCAGCAGGTCATCTTGTCGGCCTTGAAGTATTGCTCATCAAATATGGCCCTCATTCTGACAAGTACTCGGCGGGTGTCAAGGCTATGCAACAATCACTACGTCAACTTGCCTCCAAGATTCATGAGCTGGATCCCCATCAATTCCTATATGTCTCGTTATTGCCGCCTACGCATGACTCAGCTTCGACGAGTGGCAAGACGCTGCTCAAGCGATGGCAGCAGAACATTGACGCCTTTGCGGATACCAAGACGGAAGAGGAGGCGACAGCTGGCAAGCACGTAGCGGCTGGCTGCTTCGAGTCGCAAGAAGCGTGCGAAAAGGCAACAGATAAGTGCTCAGGCCATGGCAAATGCAAGAAGCTCTCCTCAAGCGGTGATGACGGCAAATGCTTTGCTTGCGCATGTGAACCAACGGTCAAGAAACAGGGTTCAGGACAAAAGACGACAGAGTGGGCGGGTGCCGCATGCAACAAGAAAGATGTGAGTTTCGAATTTCAGATCTTCTTTTGGTTCACAGTCATGATGGTGGCAACGTTGTGGTGGGCAGTCAAGATGCTGGCGAGCATTGAGATTGGCGGTGGTGTGCTTGGCG